>LIEC01000016.1:0-25109 GCA_001925005.1 Drosera capensis
CCTCTGCTAACAAGTTTATTAACTGAGCAGCCCCCTTTTCTAATTATGCTGCTTATTGGAAATGTAGAATGAAACTAGGTTCACTGTAACGCACACAAGGGAAAGTGGTCCTCTTGACCCACCTCAACCTCGCTTTCATCGGGGCATCTAATACGGTGTTTTTTCTCTAACCTCAAAAAATTGAGTCTTTTAGTATTTTTAGAGGCTCTCAATTTGTTTTCCATATCCACGTAAAAATGAACAATGTGATGACCTAACACGGAAAAATATCAAACAGGAGCGAGAGGTATGCTGCTTATAGGCCTCCTAATTCACGCCTAACGCTCTATTCTGTTTATTTCCATTTACTCAATGGAACCTAACAGTGCCAAGAATGATAAACCATCTAGCAGTATCTTATTCAATATTCATTATCCACGGTGGCCACCCCTAAAATCACATAGGCCATTGCTCGTATTACTCCTGTGTGGGTTCACCAATAACCTATGTGCATTAACACCTTGTAGATAATCCATTGCATCTCTTTCCGTCAACTTTCCTGCTCTCACGTAAGCAGCGCGATAGTTCTACTGTCGAACCCACCCAGTATAGACGGCAACTCAAACGAAAGTTAGAACTTAGAAGTGCCCCGTCCCATGAGGCGTAACGGAAGAGCCCGATGCCCAAAGCATAGTCAGGTAGGTATATGGCTCTGTCAAGATTTATAAGTCATCTCCCATCAGGTAATGTAGATAATGTGGGATTTGTAACCTCTTCTACCTAGCAAACGGTATCAGGACCATATTTCAAGGCACACCGATTCGAAACCTATGGACTGGTTTTAGTTTACCAGCATTCAGATAAAGATACACCTTGACCCATGGTGACGGTGCCCACCATAGCTTACACTTCCAGATTAAGAAAAACACTCTCAGCAAAGCGAGTTGATAATCTCCAAGATCCCATCAGCAAATTGCTAGGAGTATGTTCACCCTGAAGCACGACTCGACTCATGAAAAGCAGCATATCTGTGAAGAACAATCCTCCACAAGCCCACAGGTCCAGAACATGCTGTGACTCAAAAGATCAAGGACTCAATCAGACAAGTAAATGTGAATGATAACAATCAGAATCTACCCAGACACATAGTCCAAATCAGAAAAATCATAAAATTCCGAAGAAATATGAATCTGGAGAAAGTTGGTCTTGTAGATAAAGATCTTAATAAATGGATTCATCCACCACAGCACGCTAACTACTCGATCTAGGCAAACCATCCATAAATCTTCTCTTGGATAATCCATTATGAATAATCCTAAATACAGTTCTTTACAAGTATACTTCATTAAAACCGTGTTCAACGCGCTCATATTTCTCATATAAATGGCCTCGTCTATCTCTCCATATCCCAATCTTCATCGCCCCCCTCCTTGTACTTCTCACTCTTCATATCTTTCTCATTCTTCATATCCTATCAGCATAATGTGCATAGCAGGTTTTGCCTGGCAAGCTCACCCGTTTTATCCGTTTCTGCTACTCCTCAACAGAGACGAATACCATAACAGGTAAGTTGCATCTCATCTTAATTTTCTTCTTTTGACTAGACACACCAGGAATGGGAAGGCTCCATTCTTGCATACAATCATTTCTAATCTCTAGAGATAAAAAAGCTTTGAGAGAGAAATCCATGAAGTAGGAGAGAATACTAACATGTGCTGATAATGGTCCTTGTTCACCATTTCATTTGCTTGAAGGCCTACGGTGCCAGTTGGGTGGTGGGAAGGTGGCGAAATACTCGGAGGCAGAGATGAGCTAGGAGGAGGAACATGGCTCGCCTGTTCCAGAAAAGGACGAGTAGCGTTTGTCACTAATGTTCTCGAGCTCCACACCCTTTCCGAAGCAAAGTCAAGAGGCGAGCTTCCAGTTCGCTTCTTGAAGGTATGAGTCGTATGACCATTCTATTAGTGGGCACACAGCATTTCAAACCACCCCTTGCATCAGCCCCATTTGCTGCTTGCAGCCTTGCATTTGTAGTCAAAAGCAATCTCATACTCTGGAAAAACAAAACATAAACATAAGAATCAGACCAACTTAAATTCAAGTCTTCTCATCTCTTGCAGAGTGCAAAGAGTCCCAAGGAATTCGCCGAAGTATTAAAAAAAGAGGCACACATGTACAACGGTTTCAACCTGATATTAGCTGACCTGTCATCCAAAAGCATGTTTTACATCAGCAACAGGCCAAAAGGAGAACCAATCAGCATTCAAGGAGTCTCGCCGGGCCTCCATGTGCTCTCAAATGCAAAACTGGATTCACCTTGGCCTAAGGTTAGCAAGCACAGCATCATACTAATCCTAGTAATTAAAAGGAAGGGGAAGAAATGAGAACGGATGTTTGAAGCTTTGCATGCTCCAGAAGTAGCACTTAGTTGGAAGATGAAAATTAATGAAAATAATAATCTTCACCCTGTTATGGACAATGCAGTTCAGATGAAATTTAACATAATATAATCCCATGGTACCAAGTTCCTTCATTGTTTCCCCTTCCTTCGATCTAGACAAATCTTTAATCTGACAAAAAAAATCAAGGTCAAGATGAAACAACACGTTAAACATTTACACCACTGTATAGACATATACATTTAAGTTTCAGGAGTACAGTGGATATAAAGCTGGACGCATAATAAGAAGGCTGTAGTAAGAACAGAGGAAAGCCAGGATACAGAAAAAAGAAAGCAAAAAACTGAGTGAATGACAAAAGATTCAATACACCAGAAATGGCAAGTGCTGTTTCTCTAAGTCCTGTTTTAGCATCAGTAGGGGGTGTGTTATTTTTCCAACCTTGCAGGCAGAGCGCTTGCGGATCATGTTCGAAGAGCTACTCAACCGGTCCAGCCGGTGTGAGATTCCAATCAAAGATATGATAGAGAATATAATGCGCGACACGGTGAAAGCTGATAGAGGCAGTTTGCCTCATATATGTTCACCTGAATGGGAGCACGGATTAAGCTCTATATTTGTGGACGTGGACACACCACTGGTAATGTTTAGTACCATACTTTTCCATACATCAGAAACACGGATTAAAATACTAATACAGCTGCGCTTTTAATTGCTGTCATACCCAGGGAGCCTATGGGACTCGAAGCACTGCAGTTTTGACTGCTTCAGCACAAGGAGAAGTAAGCTTCTTCGAGATGTATCTTGAGAATGAAATTTGGAAAGAGAAAATGGTATATTATTGCGTCCAGAAGCTGAAGTCAATACAAGAGACATAGGCATTACAGAGCTACGAGTCTTGCGACATGATACAACGATCAGTTCATCACTTCGTGAAGAATAAATGAAAGATGAACTCCTCCAAGATGGAAATCAACTATAGGCATAACATCCATTGTCCTGATATCAATAAACTTTTTAAAGCTAGTATTTATGTTTTTCATGCACCCTTCGAACTCAATGCACAGTATTTACAAGATATCCAACAAGTTATAACTTTCCTATGACGGGATTAATAGATGTTTTTTGCAGTGGGGGCTAGAACCCAAAATTCTCCCCGATATCTTACCCTCGTCTCCCATCAGAATTCAAGAAGCATTGACTTTTCTGAAAAGGGAGGCCAGCAAGAGACTCTTTGTCCAAAACTACTGAAACAACGCAACTGAACTACGAAATAAAACGATCATAACCATTTAGCAAGGAAGATGATGATTTTACACACCTGAATACACATTGCTTTCTAGTTGCAACAACTGAGATCTCAACTGCTCATCCAGCATGAAGCCTGACGATTCTAATTCTTTGCAAACCTCCTTACACTTTACAAGTCTCCCAGAAATGAAATATATCTGAACTACGTCCCTGTAAATACCATAGGAAGGAGAAAAGCTTGCCTCCTTGAGTTTGGAGAAATATTTCACCGTCCTCGAGAGATCATTCAAAGCTACAAGCAGCTTAATCACCACTCCATAAGCAGTCAGATAAAAAACATAGTCAGAAGCTTCCATTTCCCAAACCAAAGCCCAACGCTTCCCTGTACTTCATCTCTAAATAGCGGCTTTTAATGACAGTAGAGTACATAGCCACACGTGGCGTGTTCCCTGATAGCTTGAACCACTCTAACAAACTCTCCGCAACCTGATATCTCTCAAGACGTATACATGCTTTCATCAAAGATATGCAGTCCTGTTGGTTTAACCCCAAATCATCCCGTCCGGGAAGCTGTTCGAGTAAGGAAATAGCAAAGATCCGTGTATCAGGGTTCTTGGTGAATTCTGGTATTAACTTGGCATAAATTCTAGTTGCTAAGATCCGGTTAGCTTTCTCAGCAGACCTAACCAGTCCCAAAGCGACGTTCAAGCTTCCCACTAGGATTAAGCCAGTGGCCATTGCTTCAAGAACAGGCCTACTTGACAACTCAACAAACTTTTCCAAATTGGAAGGGAACTTTGTTAAATGAATCTTCGCCAAAATCTCCACTATTGAAGCTAGAATCCTGTCGTCCGGGAAAAGATGTGGTTGCTTCTGAGCCCAAGAAAAGGTTTGCAAAGCTCGCTCTGGGAAACCCATATGACCCAATTCTCGAACTGTCAACGAGAGGGATCCCTTTCTTAAAAACATCGAACACTTGTTTAGAACAGACGCAACACTATCTTCTTCAGGAAGATTTCTGATTTCCCTGGCTAGATTAATCAAGAAGACAGGGTCTTTATATACTCGATTCGACAGCATGGCACGAGATGAAGTTGCGGAAGGGGCAGGGGAAGTGGTCTTTCCCTATTCACCTTGCCAGGTCTCTGTGGTATCCTCCCTTGAAACAGTGATGATATCGCCTCAACCTCGTCAGCATCCCAGCTGACTTGTTCATCACCTTCACCCGCAAGGTCACCATTATCATGAACAGCAGGACTACCTTCCATTTGTTCACTTTCCACCTCATGAACATTGTCGAGTTCGGGTTTATTTAGCAACTTCGTCGCCTTTTGAGATTATATTAGGCCCAGACTCAGGCAGAACCTTTGCACGTCTATGATATCTCAAATACTTGGGTGGATTTCTCCCATGAACCACAAAGCTCGAGGCTCTCTTATTACGATAATCCAGATTAGCAGCACTTATAATCATAACTTTGGCCTAACACATGATTATGCTACTATTGTGAATCATCGGGGCTCCATACAAATTAGGATGATGCATTTGACACGGAAGACTCATGGTTTATAACCCAAAACTTCTGTTTCTTCCAATGTAGTACTTAATGAAGAAGGAGCTCTTGAACCTCAAACGACACTGCTTCCAAAAGCGCCTTGTCGATCCAGTTGTTTCATGCACCGTCACCTTCAGAGTCACTAATAGGGTATGTATATGACCAGCTGCATAAACACTCATATTCTTATTAGGATGCATCTCATTAAGTGTAAATTTGCCCCAGCGCCTAATATGTAGCCCTGCCGTAACCTCGGATCCCTGCAAACAGTTGCCCAGTGCCCCGACGATCGTGCCCTATGCACATGAAGGAGGGGGTTAGTGTTTCCTCCTTCACCAATACCACCATCCCGGACGTCTCAACTTCCTTATTTTGATTATATCCATTATTAGGTTATCTCATGACATCAGCATGTTTTATTAATCTATGATAATTTCTTTTACAATTAACTTACCCTATTTATTCATATGACGTTGGTTAGATTGATAGGATGATTTTAATCTCACTAATTTTGTTAAACGTTATTTTCCCTTCATAGCTAACATCTTATACCGAATATCCTATTAATTTATATACATTTTATCGACAATTATATTCGTAACATAGTGACCTTAATTTTAATTTATATCCGTAACATAATGGTTAAATAATTAATTATTCAACACTCATCAACACACAGCATAATTACCCGCGGATAATCGTAACACTACAATCACACCATATCTTCACACCCCCATCAAGGATTCATCACACCAAGGGAATTTCTAAGGGGTTGGGTTACCTTAATGGACGATGATCGACGGGAGGAGGAAGTGGTGGTGGTGGCTGCTGCTGGCTGTCAGCGGTGCGGGGTGGGGGTGGCTGGCGGCAGCGACTGTTGGGGAGGTGGCTGCGGGGGAAAGAAGTGGAGGGGAAGAGGGGGAGAGGGAACGGAGACGTTGGTCGGCAGAGGCGGGTCTGGCGGCTGCGGGGTTGGCCTGGCGGTGGTTGAGAGAATTTTGAAGGTGGGGAGTGAATCGGGGGAAGGAAAGGGGAATTGTATAAGGGAGGAGATGAGATGAATTATCATGATTGGATTAGGATGGTTTCGGATTTTATTACCCTTTAAAAATATATTTGTTAATCGTTAAATTAAATATATTAAAATTTACAGAATTTTGTTATGATTTTATATTTATAATTAAAATGAAATTCTGAAAAAACTAAATTCTCTTGTCCTAATATATATTTATATTTTAAATTTATACGTTATCATTTTATGTTGATTTTATTAAGTATTAATTAAAATAATTAATATTTTCAAAATTTTCAATCATTACATCGCGAGAGAGTTGGTGCGGAATGGAGTCGTAATGGTGATGGCACAATGGGGGAAGCATCAGCGTAATGTTGACAACAGAGAACTTACGTGGAAGTTCAGAGATAAGTGTAACACATCATCTGCACCTCCCCAACCCAATTCACCATTCACACATGCCCACGCACCCCAAAATCGAAACTTTAAATGGGGAGCTCAAAATTGAAAAACCCTAATCTTTTTTTTTCTTTTTTTCTTTTTTGAAAGGATTTTCATTTTATAAAAAAATTCACATATTACATCACAACAGATAGTATTCTCTCTTTCCCATAACTTTTTACAACATATATATTTTTTTATAATATTTTATACTCATGAATATAAGTTTTATATTCATATCGAATTATGTTTAATCGTCTCGTAATTAAGTAACTCATGCAACTATTGATATTTCATTATAAATTTTTTTAAAAAAAACTATATTTGATCGTCATTACACGTATGTCAAATTTTACATCGATATAAATGCAAAATCAAAACGTTGCATAAATAATGGGACGAAGGGAATAATACTACTCCTTCTGTCCCATAATATATGCATCACTTTTTGTTGGGTGTCATAATTTTTAATTGTAATTTTTCATCTTTTAACCAACATTTTAATATAAAAAAACACATTAATCATATTTTGTTACAGTATATTCATTATCTTATCTCACAACAATCCCATTATCCTTAAAAAATATTTTGTTTTTCATCAAATTTTATAGAAATTCAACATATATATAAATTATCGTATCGAATCAAATAATTATAAATATTATTGGATGGAAGAAGTATAAAATTTTATAACCTCAATTATGTAATCATAGAATATAACTCAGTTTGTCCAACACAAATGTGAGTACCCATGGCCTTTTTGGTAAAGCTGGGGAAAAATTGACTTTTAATGCTTACGAGCGAAAGTCAAATGATACGGCAGATTGTGGTTTCTGGCTAAGAAAGTTATGTTTGATAAAACTTCTCTAAATTCATAAATAAGTCAGACTTTATTTTGGGTGGAAATAACTGTGAAAAAGTTCTAAAAATCGTCTATCCAGAATAATGGAGCTGCTAATCATATATACAACAGTTAAATTGTGTTTAGGATTTTTTTAAATATAATTTGTTGTTAGCCCAAAAGATAAAACCGTAGGATTCTTGGTCAAACTGGTACCACGTTCAGCACAAAAACAAGTACTTTTAGTTTTTAAATTTTTATGTTTTTTCAATTTAAAACAAACACGTTAGTGCTCTATCCAAACAGAGAGAAAACACTTATTGGGCTAAAAAAAAAAGCAACATTGACCTGCTTATCTCGTTTCCAAACGGGGGCCTCACTCGAATTCCTCTATCAGTTCAATTCAAACCACCATAAAGTACATACCCCAGGGCCCATGCCACTAGTCTACACCCATTCCCAACCAACGCAACAATGTCCCACATAATTTTAACCCCCCCAAATTCAAATCCAAAATCTCCCCCGTCCCCACCCCCTAAAATTTTCCCCTTTCCCGCTCACACCCATCGCCTCTTTCACCTATCCTTTCCCTTCTGTTCCCCCAAAACCCTTGCTTCTTCTCCGCCGCCGCACTCTCCTCTCTCTCATCTCGCTCCTCTCTTCCAATGGCGCCGAAGCGAAGGAACTCTAGCGACAGCAAGGGATCAAAGAAGAAGAAGGAAACACTACAAGATCAGGTGCAGGCCGCGGCTGAGGTGGAGGAGACGACTGTCTTGGAGGATGTGAAGATGAGGGGAAGAGGAGAGGAGCAGGATGTGGACTGTAGGTTTATTGGAGAGCCAGTGGGGGCCGAGGAGGCGAGGGTGCGCTGGCCGCATCGCTATTTGTCCAAGGTTGGGGTTTGGAATGGGGAAGTTTGGGGTTTTTGGTGTGGATTATGTGGTTAGTTCTTGGTTTGTGTTTGTTGATTGTGGTTTCATTTTGGTGTTCTTGGTAGTGAAAGATTTGAAGATAGAAAATCGAGATAATTAAAATGAGGACACACAAAATTAACACGGGGAAATCCAAGTACCGGGGAAAAACCCTACAAATCACACCACCACAAACCGTAATGGCAAAGCAATATGAGAAGAATGGATTACAGAGCCTTTCAGATCGTATTAGATCTCTACTCAAACTCTAAAACTCATTAGGATGAATAATAACATTAATTTATTAATAATCTTTATAAAAGACGTGTTTTAATAAAATAAATCTCACAAGTAATCCTCGAGGCACGGCCTTGTCTAACCCAGCATGGTTGTGTAACCTACCTGCACCAGCCTCGAAACACGGACTGATTAGGCCGTGTCTGTGCTTGCTCTAGAGAGAGAAAACACCTTTCTCTCGAAATACGACCTTTCTCTGGTCGTGTCTCACCAGACATGGTTGTGTGAGGCTTGTACACTTTCTTTCTTCATCGTTTTAGTGTTTCACAGTATTATATCATATTAGATATATTGTTTCATCAGGGAACAGGATCCTGTACGAGGTCCACGTAGCGTATGTCGTGAATGTGAAATAATCGACAATCTTTAACATGGAGAACATGTCTACTACAAGAATACTGTGGTCGATGTTGTTCTTTTGAGAGAGATCCAGTCAACCATTGATGTTGTGTAGGAGGTTTTTGGAGTTTCTAGTGGGGACATGAGTGACAACTGAGAATAAAAACCAATGACTTGATGCTCGGGCTGATCGTGAGCTCAGTCCTGTTAGAAAAGCTCTCAGATTTCACTCCCAAAATGAAATAACTTGGTGTTAAGAGAGTTTTGTACCTAAATTTGAGGTGTCTTATGATGCTCAATTTGGGATTAGTCGAGCACCTAGTGTGGTTTCTGGTAACTTTTTGGTGTAACCAAAAGAAAATGGTATTGAAGATAAAAATGTTGAAGTGGATGTGTTGCGACACTAGGAAATATAGGTCATGTAATGTAGTTATACGATGAAAAGTTGCAAACTTGTAGTGGATCTTATGGGATCATCAAACAACTCTGTCTAAAGCTCCTAGTATATGAAACGTTAGACCGTTGATTTTATGCGTGATTGATTCAGTCTTGCATAAGATATCCATGTACCTGACACCATGTAGAGAATTCCCAACTTGAATTTTTTGTCATTGCATTCGGTACATTTCTCAAACTAAGTATCAAGGTGGACGAGGTTGTGCTGATGTGGATGCACCATCAATTTCTGCTTTATTTTGGTTCACTGTGGTTGTATTGGTTAAACCATTTCTGCTCACTTTTTTGCTCTCTTTTTTATATAGGAGGAGCAAAGAAGAAAATCTCGTTCCCTTAATGAGAAGGGGTGAGTACTATAAGATTTTAGCATCGTTATGATGGTAGGTTCAATCCTAGATGAGTAAAGTTTCTCTCATTATGTGTTGATTTAGTGGTGAAGATGCCGACGAGCTAGTGCAAGCAAGGATGCACTATCTGAAAGCGGAGGTTGATGGTACCATCTACAACTTGGGTGATGATGCCCATGTTCAAGTATGCTTCATTGTTAACCTTAACTCTTCGAGAGTAGTGTTCATGTTTAAGGGGTTGTACTTGCATCAACCATTCTAATGTTGAATGTTGTTTTTCAAGCCGTTTTCTGAGCTCAACGACAACTGTCAATTCAGGGTATTAGAAACTTATAGAATTTAAAGCTCAAACTTGTGAAAAGTTCGAGAACATTATTTGTAGTTTAGGAAAATGTCTATGAATAACTCAAGTTGATTGTAAAACTCCACTTTGTAGAAGATATGATAGTTGCCATGATACTGTTATTGACTGCTAATTGTCGGAAAAGAGAATAGGATATCTTCAATTTGTTTATCTACTCTTGTAATATTTGACATTCAATTTTATCTAGCTTGTATTTTGAAGAATATTAGTATAAGATTTGCGAGTTGGCAATATAATCGGTATGGGCTTCCTAGTTAACATCAAATGATATTTGTCATGCGATACCACAGTGACTGATTTCTTCCATGGTTTTGAATTGTCAACAGTCTGATGATGCGAATAAACCTTACATATGCAATATTATTGAGCTGTTTGAGGGAGTTGATGGCAATCCTTACTTCAGGGCCCAATGGTTTTATCGATCCATGGATACTGTAAGTTTGGACATTTATTCTTTATTAGGCTCGCACTTGTTCAGCTACATATCAGTGAGGAAGCAACAATGGCAAACGATTTATAAGCTCGTAAATACGATTTACATATCATTATATGCTTCTCATGTCAAGAGAATTCTCATGCCAGTTCATGTGACCTTTGGTGACACTTTTTTTCGTGCTATATTGTGGAACCATCACAAAGCTCAAGCTTGTTGCAGCAGAACTGCCGATTTTATCTGTACTCTAATGCATTTTTTTACCTTCCTTTGTGTGATGTGTAGAAAATTAAGAACGGTATAGTATTGAGTGAGACCAAGCGCGTATTCTTTTCCGAGGTTAAGGATGATAATCCATTGGATTGCCTTCTCGAGAAGTTGAAGATCTCAAGAGTAACACCAAATGTACGCAGTGGTTTTGTCTTTTCTTCTTATGTTTTATTATAGTTTTGATATATGTGTTGAATGTTCATTTCGGTTTACTATTATTCAGTTGGACAAAGAAGCAAAGCAAGCAGCTATTCCAGAATGTAATTACTACTGTGACATGGTATACTTGCTGCCATACTCCACATTTACTCGTTTACCTGACAGTAAGTGACAGCTTCACCATTGCATCAATCAATCATGCACATCACGAGTAGTTATTTTATAGAGTTATGCGTCTTTTTAACATGGATTGCCAATTGTTTTGTAGCAAATGGAACTGGAGTGAGTGAGTCTTTGTCAACGATCTCCAGCGAAGCTGAATTAGAGGGACCAGTGAACGATGCCAAATCTGTGGGTTCAGATTTTAGAGAAGTTGACGACTCAGAAATGACTATGTTAGATCTGTATTGCGGTTGTGGTGCTATGTCAACAGGCTTGTGCCTCGGCGCTAATCTTTATGGTGTTAGTCTAGTCACTGTAAGTTTCGTACTTGGTTGAACTTAATATTGCTGTTATATAGTACCTTCCTTCAAATTTTGCATGTTACTACCAATAAGGTTATTTTTGTGGTCTATGTGTTGTAGCGGTGGGCTGTTGATATGAATGAGTTTGCATGCCAGAGCCTTAAGTTAAATCATCCAGAGACTGAGGTAAATTCCATTTGCAGTTATTCTTTATTGTCAAGTCATTTGTCTTCTCAAATGAACTGCTTACGAACGTGAAATCATGAAACAGGTGACAAATGGAAGTGTGGAAGACTTTTTAGCACTAATTAAAGAATGGGAAAAGCTTTGCATATCCTATTCATTAATTAGAGGGTATAAATCGGATGGAGACGAGGTAGAATCTATGAATGCAGAAGAGTACGAGGACGGTGAAGATGAGGATGTTTCTCAAGAATATGGTTCTGAAGTGTTCGAAGTAGAAAGAATCCTTGGCATCTGCTATGGTTCACCAAATAATGACAAGAAGCGTGGACTTTATCTCAAGGTACTACTTAAACTAGGTGCAAATTAATGAAGTTCCCTTTCTTAATATTCGGCGAGTAACTAGTGTAAATGTGTAATGATAAAACAATCGCAGGTCAGATGGAAAGGTTACGGTGAAGCAGAGGATACTTGGGAACCTATTGATGGATTAGGGTGTGCTCACGACCGTTATCTCATGCTCACTTGAAATGCTGTAACGCTTTGAGTATCTTTTGGTCAATCACATAACTCTTTTGTTGCTTTGTCTCCAGTGGCGCTCCAGAACCCATCAAAAAATTTGTCACAGATGGTTTCAAAGCAAAGTTACTACCCCTACCTGTAAGTTTATCATAATGCAGCAAGAAATAGTTCAAGGCTAAGTTTGAGGTAACTCAGTAACCAATAAGTGACCAACAATTTTGTTGGCATTGTAGGGACATGTTGGTGTCATCTGTGGTGGTCCTCCATGCCAGGGAGTGAGTGGTTTTAATAGGTTCAGAAATAAGCAAAATCCCTTGGACGATGAGAAAAATGAGCAACTGAAAGTCTTTATGGATGTTGTTGACTACTTGAAGCCAAGCTATGTCTTGATGGAGAATGTAGTTGACCTTTTGAAGTTTGCTGATGGGTTTCTTGGAAGATATGCTCTTGGCCGATTGGTGGATATGAATTATCAAGCGAGAATAGGGATTATGGCAGCAGGTGCTTATGGTCTTCCACAGTTTCGCCTTCGTACATTTATATGGGGTGCAATGCCCACGAAGGTAATTGTGTTAATCCTATAAGGATACTGGAACCTTCTTGTGAGTTGACTGAACAAGACTTGAATGTAATAATGTTCCTCTTGCAGAAGTTGCCTCCTTTTCCATTGCCTACTCATGATGTAGTTATGAGGGGTGTCATCCCTCTCGAATTTGAGATATGTTTGGTGGGATATGATGAAATAAGGAAAGTTGAGCTGGAGAAGAAGCTTTTCCTTGGCAACGCGATTTCAGACCTCCCTCCAGTAAGCATTCATCACTGACGGAATCTGTTTTCTTTACAAGTTTTATGTTGGTTTCGGGATATGAATTATGATTACTTGAATCTAGGTTACCAATTTTGAGTCTAGAGATGAGATGCCTTATGGAGGTGCACCAGGAACTGATTTCCAACGTTCAATTAGATTGAAAAAGGATGGTAATACTCGCTTCAATATGCTATTTTTCAGCTACATTTCCTATGCTTTTATCGCTAGGATTTTCTTTTGAACAATGATACTGATGTACGGCATGTCAACTTATCAATTGAACTGTCTGAACTGACTCTTCAAGAGGTTTTCGCTTTCATTCAGACTTAGAACTATCACCAGGCAGGTCGATCATACGGAAAATCCTTCTATTCAGAACTGTGGAGGGAAGCTTTTAACCAAGTTGTAACATATTCGTATTTTTGTTTATTATAATTTCATTTCATAGTTATGTAGTATCGCTCTGTTCCAATTCTTCCACAAAAATTATCCCAATTCTTACTCACAAAGCCTTGTGGTCTTCTTATAATTTGCCCAATATATCTCAAACGTTCTTTCCTCATCTTGATTTTTGCTTGACCACTGTTTTGGTTCTAGCTAAACACCATCATTTGGCCTCATATCTCATCTTTGCAGTGGCTATGTTCTCTGCATGATTATTTATTTTATTGTCTTATATTTTGATTCTCGGAGTCATAGTAACAGATCTTCCCCGTTAACCTTTATGAATGTTCCATCACTGTGTTTTTTTTTTGTTACAGCAATGCTCAGGTATTCAATAGACGATCCAGATGTATTGCATGATGTACTTTACGATCACCGCCCCTTACCACTCAATCAAGACGATTATGAGAGGACATGCCAAATTCCAAAGAAAAAGGTCTGTGTCTTTGGGCTTGTTGTCGTCACTGATCATACTTCTTAGGTTGTGCAATAACTTGGCACACACTTTGAATTCAGGGAGCTTGTTTCAGAGACTTGCCTGGTGTTAGAGTTGGCCCGGATAACAAAGTTGAATTGGATCCTACTGTAGAACGAGTTCTCCTGACTTCCAAGAAACCTTTGGTGAGAAGCATTCCATGTCACGCCAGTTCCCGGAACAAGGAAATGTTTCCAGTCCTCGGTCAAAGTAATTGATTAACTGAATACTGCGTTAGTTACATGATGTTGTCTTCTAGTGCCTCAAATAATGAAGAGCACGTATTTGAACACATTTTTTCTCCCTACAAATCAAATCATGGTCCATCTCAATTTAGTGCTCGCGTGACCATGTTATATATCAAAGCAAGAGCACGATAATTTACTAGTAACGATAAAATCTAGGAATCTTGGTCGTGACACATGATAGGGGGTAACAATTGCTATTAACCTACATCTGCAAGTTTACTGGGATGATGATAAGAAAAAAGGAGATACAGCATGTTAGCAATAGCATACTCATAGAGGATCTATATATCCAGCAAGCATTTTTAGATATGTTCAAGTCAGTTTATTTTCATGCCTGTCTTGTGGCGTTCACCGACATGTCTGGTGAATGTACAACCATTAATTGACTCCAGATTGTCTTGCTTCAGTAGTGACATTTTCCTACTGGTTGCTTCTTATGGTGAATTTGCACTGTTTGCCTTACAGGTTCCCAACTATGCAATCAGTTTTGTCAATGGGACTTCATCAAAGTAAGCTTCTGTTTCTCTCGTTCTCTTGTCTATCTCCTCATTCTCGGTCCATTTTCATTTGCTCCTCTATGTGTTAAAACCCTATTGTTTGAAGCATACTTGCCTTGTTTTTTTTGGGTATGTTCTCATCACATTGCATCATGCAGACCGTTCGGAAGATTATGGTACGATGAAACCGTTCCAACTGTTGTCACCAGGGCAGAACCTCACAACCAGGTTAAACAACATTTTTCCAGCAATTTTTGAACTCACAATGTAGCAAATATCATCAATACAACATGGTTAAGCAATGTGACAATCAGTTCTTGGTTGTCCTGGTTGTATGTAGGTTATATTGCACCCTTTCCAAGATCGGGTGCTGACAGTGAGAGAAAATGCAAGATTGCAAGGCTTTCCTGATTACTACCAGCTTAAAGGATCAATAAAGGAGAGGTAAAGTATAAATTGGAGTTGTTTTGAGCTATTTCAAATTTTCGATGATAGCCCAAATGTTTCTAATATTATGACATGTTGAAGCACCGGCCATCGGCTAATTCTCTCTCCTTCCTCTTCTTTCACCTGCCAAAATGTGTGGTTGATTGTTCTTGTTTCATATCACATATGTTTAGCATGTATGACATCATGGCTTACATATAAACATCCTAGGAGTTCCTATAAATAGGTCATGATACTTATCATAACATAACAACAAAAACAACAAACTTAGTAAAACTTAAGTAGATAAAATGTAAGACACTTCTTGTTGTAAATTTTCTACAATGTATCCAAATAAAAATAGTGTAATTACTGAGCGTTAAACATATTTAGAGTGATTGTTTTATAAAATGTATGAGTTTATAATATTCTACTTTGATTACAAATCATATTTCTCGATATATTTTGGTTTCGAGGATTCGAGTTTTCAACAAGTGCTATCAGTGCCACGTCAGAGGTATGCAATTAGTGAAATATTATCTTTTAACAGACTTGATAAATATATTTTTATTGGCTTGTTAAAAATAAAGTTACTATTAGAAAAATTATTTTACTGTTCCTATTTGGAATTGTAAAGTATTATAGTAGTGGTAAAAAATCTTTAACGCAAGGTAAAAAAAATTTACGAAGTCATCATGACAGATGTTGTGAATAATGTCGAGAAGATAAATAGCAGCAATTATAGCACATGGAGCATTACAATGAAGTTTTATTTTCTTAGTCAAAATCTCTGGGTGATTATTGACAGGTCTAGGAGATTATTGACTGGACGACCTTACGAAATCGAAGGTGAAAACTGACAAGGCGATGTTTGCTCTTACGTCTTTGTAATAGAAGAGTTTTTCCAGAGAATTAAAGACATTAAGATGCCTAAGGAAGCGTGGAACACTCTAGCTATCCTGCTTGTCTAAACTAATGATACTCGATTTCTACAGATGGCGAATGAGCTTATGTCAATCTTACAACGGGACTTGACGATAAGCCAGTACTTCATTAAAGTAAAAGCTTTGTTTGAAAATATCTCTAAATTGGATGCAGACAATCCAATTAGTGATCCGCGTATGAAAAAAATAATTATTCACACGTTAAGATTAGAATTCAACGATCTTGTTACGGCAATCCGTGGATGGGCAACTTAGTCAATGCCTACGAAGGTAGAGACTATTTTGGCAAAACAGGAAGTTATAGAGAAACTGATGTCTGAAGTGTCGATCAAAGAAGAAAACAAAGCTCTGTTTAGCACAAAAAAAAATTTAATGAAGATGCTCAACGGATGCAAGAAAGATAACCACGTCTGCAAGAAGGTTGACAGAAGTAGCGGACTTGGAAGAATTCACAATGCAAGAGAAGCTTTAATGGGGGAACTCAAGGTGTCGGTAAAAAACGATGTCAAAATGATCAATGCTATAATTACGTAAGGAAAGGACATTTTGCTTATGACTGTTGGAGGAAATCCGAAAGAGATAACTTTGCTTCATCGACTATATGGATGCGTTGCTATAAATGCAAAATCCCTCCTCTCCGGAAGACAAGGTAAGAACCGATGTGAAGTAAGATGTTTCTTGACTTCTAAGAAGGCTTTCTCGTATTTATCGGCCAAAACAAACTTGTTGGACTTCCGTGTTAGATTTATCAAGGGCATTGCAATCTTAAAAAACCCTTTAATAAATCTACGATAATAACCTACCAGGCCTAGAAAGCTCCTCATTTCTGTCGTATTCGTCGGTCTTGTCCTATCAATTATTGCTTCAATCTTTCGTAGATCTATCCTAATTCCTTTCACGAAACAGCGTGACCAAGGAACACTACTTGTAGTCAGAACCCACATTTCTTGATTTTTCAAAACAATGCGAAGATGTGCTTCGTGATCTGGTTGTGTCTTAGGGTACACAAAGATGTCGTCGATGAATACCACGACAAATCGATCGATGTATTGTTTGAAAACTTGATTCATCATATCCATGAACACTACAGGGGCATTCGTAACCCCAAGCGATATCACAAGAAACTCGTAATGATCATAGTGAGTCCGGAAGATAGTTCTTGGCACATCGTCAGGTTGGATGCGGAGTTGGTGGTATTTGGAACGAAGATCTATCTTAGAATATATTGCTGCCCCCTAGAGTTGATCGGAGAGATTATCGATTCTGGGAAAGGGGTATCGATTCTTGATGATAAGCTTGTTATGCTCATGATAGTCAATGCAAAGTCTCATGCTCCCGTCCTTTTTCTACTCATATAGGTCCGGTGCGCCCTATGGGGACATACTTGATCGAATGCAACCTTTCTGCAGAAGCTCCTTTAATTGACCTTTGAGTTTCTTCAATTCTGTAAACGCTATACGGTAGAAGTCCATAGACACAGGCGTTACACCAGGTAATAAGTCGATAGAGAAATCTAATTCTCATTGGTGGCATACCAAGGATTTCATCGGGTAAATCTCGTACCATCGGTATTTGAAAGAACGATACTTCTTTTTCTGTTAGATCTTCCAAGCTCCACAGATAACCATAACAGACTTTTCGTAATAATTTATGCGTTGCATGGGCCGACACCAGTTAAAGTCTCGTTCTTAAACCTTCACCATGATAACTGATCTTTCCTCTCTTCGGTCTCTTCAATATGATTTGTTTCGTCTCACAATTGATTATTGTCTTATGCCTGTCCAACCAACCTATCCCCACGATAACATCAAGGTCATGGAGATCGAAGACAATGAGATCAATGTGGAATTCTTCACCTCCTAAAACTACAAGAGCATGAGGGATGACATCCCTAGTTGGTAACCCAATGTGAATTTTGTTATGCATTTTAGATGATTCTATTCCATTCTTCCTCACAAATGCCTCAGCAATAAAAGAATAAGTAGCACCAGAGTCAAATAGAGAATAAATAGTGCTGGAATGGAGTTTGATGTTACCTTCCACGACAGTTCTACTTTGTTGTGCTTCCTGGGGGGTTTAACATGAGTGAGTGCACGTGGTTGATACAGCTGATGAAGGATCTTTATCAATATTGATTACACGGTTAAGTTCTAATGTGATGATCAATCTGTAATCCGAATAACAGAAAATCCAGTGTTTCATACTTGTACTAAACATATGGAAGTTCACTATCATTTTGTTCGGGAGAAGTGATTGCAAGGGAAGATCGAGTCGAAGTATGTCAATTTTAATGATCAAGCTGTTGATATTTTCACCAAAGGACTTAGTGAAACTAAGTTCAAAGAGTTCAGAAATCAGTTTGATATGACTACTCGTGTAGCAGCGAGAGAGAGTAGTAATTGAAAGGAAGTATTGAAGCACGGGCCATCGGTCAACTCTCTTTCCTTTTCTTTCATCGGCAAAAAATGTGTGGTTGATTGTTTTTGTTTCATGTTACATAAACATATATGGCATCATGACTTACATATAAACATCCTAGGTGTTCCTATAAATAGGTCTTGATACTTCCTTACTTATCATAACATAATAACAAAAACAACAAGCTTAAGTAGTTAAAGTTCTAGGCATTTCTTGTTGTAAAGTTTGTAGAGTGTATCCAATAAAAATATAGTGTAATTAGTAAGTATTAAACACATTTAGAGTGTGTCTATTTTATAAAAAAAAAAACGAATTTGTAATATTATATTTTTATTAGAAATTATATTTTTCGATATATTTTGATTCCGATGATTTGACTTTCCAACATGATAGTCTGAGTTCATATTGTGAATGGTTCAACAATAAGGTTGAGCTAAGATGATAGCTACTTTGTGCATCTTTACCTCAAGTATACTAATTCATGAACATGATATCCTCAAGTTTGTAAAACATATATGATTAGTCAGTTGTATCATGTCTTTTTTGAAGGTATGCTGTTTTAATTTTACATGTCTGCTTAGTTGTCTTCTGTGTATATGTGCTAAAATTTATCATATTGTTTTTGTAGGTACATCCAAGTAGGAAATGCAGTTGCCGTCCCCGTTGCTCGTGCCCTTGGATATGCGTTGGGAATGACAAGACAAGGCACTTGCAGTGATGAGCCCTTGATTACTCTTCCACCAAAATTTCCTGTTGTTCAAGCACGACCGGCGACCCCATCCATTGAAGACAACAATTGAGTGATGTGTTGTATTTATGTGTATTCAAGAGCGATGTAACTTTCAGGATTGCGGCAAACTTCTTATTCTTGAACAAGAGCAATCTAATTGTTGTGTCAAGTCTCTATTCTATGTATTGAATTTAAGCTACTTCATCTGTATTCTAAATCTCATGTCTAACAAGAACGAGGAACCTCTGATCTTAGAGGTGGCCCAAGGCATATGTTCTGCTATTGTTCCCGGCAGAATGTATCAACTACATTGGTCACGCCAATTCCTAAACTTTATCAGCAAGAACATGCTTCGTATAATCCCTTTGTTGCTAGTTGTGTGTGATAAACACTAACCCTTGAACGAAAAAGTAAGTATTTATACAGGATATTTGAATGATTGGTACTTATATGATCTAACATACTTTTTTCATCTTAGATATATTGGAATATATTGATTTGACCTAATTATAAAAAATGTATTAGTTTTATGATTTTTTTTCTAAATGTTTTGAGAGTATGTAAGAGTGAGGTGAGTGGAATTGTGGGTAAGGAAAAAGGCAAAAAAATTTGGACACATAAATATGAACATAAATAAAAAATTTATGTGATTTAAAATATGAATATTTTTTATTTTATTATTATTATAGTATTAATTATGAAAATATTATTATCACCTTTTCAAATTAATTGTATCATTTGGACACATAAGCCAAAAAAAATTTTGATTTACGAATCGTGTACTAGATAACTTTACAATGTTTTTTTTCAAATTTATTATGTCATATTAAAGATAGTTTAACTTGTATATTATAACATTGAACCAATAAAATTTTCAAAATATACTATAATTTTTTTTTAAAAATATTGAATAATATAATTATTACACATGAAAATATAATTTATATAAAATATTTATATTTAATAATATATTATAATTTAAATAAAAACAACAAGTGATTTAAGTACTCCTATAACAGACTACTCTCCCAACAAGACCCTCCACCAAAACACACCACAAATACAAACACACAGAAGAACGAGAAGAGGCATAAAAGCGAGTGAGTGTATCTTCTTCAAGATCCCGCCCAAAGTCACTTGTTCTTTTCGTTGGGTGGTGGTGACCTGTGAGGTGTGTGTTCTCCATCCAATTCACTCGTGGCTATTGCTTCACCCCTATACTCATTTCAATTTCAATTCCCACCTCTCTCTCTCTTTCTCTCTCTGTCTCTCATTAAATCTCCCCTTTCCCTTTATTTTCCTCACCCTCTCTCTCTCTCTACGCTTCCCCTCCACAAGTAAGTCTCAGCTCTTTCTCTCTCTTCCTCTCTCTCTCTCTCTCCACTCTTTGCGTTGAAATCGAAAACCCTAGCTCTCTGGTAAGTGCTTTCAATCGATTCCATCACTCGCCGATCCGATTTTGCTGAATTTCATCCCTGATTATATATAAATATATAATATATATGCAGTAAGTAATCGCCATGCCGAAAGCCAAGGCCTCCGACTCTAACAAATCCGACGCCAAGTCAGTGCTCCTCCTTTGTATTTGATTTGATTTGATTTGATTCGGTTCGATTCGATTGATTTGATTGCTGTGAACTAGTTGTAGTTTGATTATATTGTTTATGCTTTGACATCGATTTTTGAGGTTGGATGACTTTGACTTCATTTGACTTCTTGTTGGAGAAGTTCTGCTTACGTTTTCGGTTCTATACTATAGATCAGATTCAGAGCTCTATTTCGATTAGTTTCTGTTGTTAATTTGGTCACGGATCGCTATTTCTCCGCCTGTTTAGATGGAGCTTTGGTTACGGTGGTGTGTAGGTTGTCGGTGAAGAAAGGAGCGGCGGCTACGAAGCCTAAGCGAGGAAAGGCAGCAGCAAAGGATCCTAACAAGCCTAAGAGACCTCCCAGTGCCTTCTTCGTCTTCATGTTAGTATATTCACTTTGTAGATCCAGCGTTTGCCATGCTGTTGACAAATACAGTAGGATTTGTTCGTGTCATCTCGATCTGGTACTGAACTTGTGAGTGTGTTGATTTTTTTATTTTTATTTTTTTGTCTGTTGCTTGGTAATGAATGAATGAAGGGAGGAGTTCAGACAAGAGTACAAGAAGCAACACCCTAACAACAAGTCCGTTGCTGATGTGAGTTTCCATTGAATCTCATCCCTCTATTCTGTTTCTTTGTTTGCTTGGTGATTTGTTCATGCGTTTGTTTATTTGTCGTTACGGTGTTAGTGATCCATGCTTCACATGTTTTGTGTTCGCCTTTTTGGAATTTTGAAGGTCGGAAAAGCTGCCGGAGCGAAGTGGAAATCTTTTTCTGCGGCTGTTAGTAACTTTACGAATAAACTCTTGTTGTTGCTTATGTCGTTTTACTGTGCTCAGCTTAGCAAGGTTAGATGAAGTCATTTTGGTTTGCTCTATCTTCAGGAAAAGGCGCCTTATGCAGAGAAAGCGGAGAAGAGGAAGGCTGATTATGAGAAGAACATGACAGCCTACAACAAGAATCTGGTAAATGCATACTAATTGTTTATATGACATAAACCATGTATCCTTGGTAAGGTTACGGTGAAAGGGTTTTGTGATGACAAGGAGCTGATATTCTGTTTTGTCTAAACAAGGCTGAAGGAAAGAAGGATGAGGAAGTGGAGTCTGATAAGTCCAAGTCAGAGGTGAACGATGACGAGGATGACGATGAAGGCAGTGGAGAGGTACGGCAAGCTTCCATTTCATCAAGATCGGATGGCTCCTGTCTTCTTTGTGTTCTGCTTTAAGCCTTTAACTGACTTGAATGCTTGCTTGGTTTGCATGTTGCGACAGGAGGAAGATGATGATTAGATCGGATCATGAATACGATCATCACGGATACATTTTCCCTTTGTTCGTGGACCGCATCTTGATTTGATTCCGTATAAAGACATGGTAGCCTAATATGAAGAAACTATCAGTGCTTGTGTATCTTTCAGTTAACTTGTAGTCTTTTGCTTTTACGAGCAAGAACCATGTATCCTCCTTTAAGTTGACCACATCGTTGATCACTTGTACTTATCATATTTGATGGATATCAAGCAGTGCTTCTTCAGTAACAATTTAACCAGTTGCTTATGATCTCTCATGTTCTTTTCAATTTGGTTTAATGGATATCTGCTTATGTGACCCAGCAGGATCCTCAAGTCATGAATTGGGTAGATACTTTTACATCTTTTGTTATAGAACTTGCATACGATGCCTAACTGTTTTGCATACAGATAGTGTGAACTGTTGATGGGATGAGTCTCACATGGACCATGACAGTTCACTTGCAGAAAACTTTGGAGGAACACAGTGAGGGAGAGGATATGGGCAATGTAACATTCTGCTCTACTAGTATAAGAATTTCTTGTACAAAATTATCTGCCGTCGAAAAAACTACTGCCAACAAATTTCAACTGGGAAATTGAATTAGCTGTACATAACTTACAAGAGGTATATGACTGCTTAGGCTACAACAACAGGGTACCAAAAGGAAGACGGCTTTTTTGGCTGTTCATGTGAGCTTCAGACTTGAAATCACCCTAAACCAGTTGTTTTTGAAGCAATCCACCTTCCACACACCCCATCATAGGTTCAGATGTATACAGTCATGAAACCGCCACTTTCTTGTACAAACTGCAAACTGTCTGCTGCATTATTCTTCCTCAGTATCTCGAAGTATAGGTCTTTTCGGTAGTCTAAGCTGCTATGTTCGTTAGCGTAAGTGTAATTAGACTGGCAAAAGCTAGTAATACGATGGCAGTATGACAAAAGAAGAAATAAAAGATATAAATACCTTTGTTTTTGTCATCCTCCAGCTGCCTGAACTTTGCCGCTGAGAACTGTATGCATAGTTTTCAATGAAATTCAAATCAAGCACACAACTGCCTCTCGGCGAGTCCTGCAATCAAACTCCGGATCATGTTCCAGCTAAATTAGCATTCATAAAGAATAAGCTCGGGAAAAAAATGACTGTACCTGGATTGTGCCTCCCGGTTCTGTGGTGAGACTGTTGAATTTTAAACAATCGTAGAAAAGCAATATCTGCAAACAAGCAAACCACCATTGAAAGCGACAACATTAGAAGATCACATGATGATCCAAAAGAAAAAAAAACCGATATAGAATAAGCATAAAATAGAAAGTCGGAGCTGGGATTCAAGAAGCCTTACTTTGCTTAACAATGGAGCATTTGAAGCATCTGTTGCCATGACTTGAACACCAAGACATGAGCTATTGGGAGTACTGCAGAAGGGGCAGAATATGGTGTCATATACACAACCATCGTCTTTGTTCCATATACCCTGCCCTGGAATATCTATGTGACTTCTACTGCAGAGAAGCTTATTAACAGAAGCAGGGTCGGCAACCAGTAGCTCTACAGTGGCTAAAAGAGTACCAGCTGAGTTCTGCACATGCTTTTTGAAGATAGAAGTCAAAGCAGCCTTTGCCAATGAAATAGACGAACAGGGAGCATAGAACTGGTTTTCAGGAAGACCTAGAGGGAAGCTACAGATTGAGCAGTAAATCGGTAATCTCTGGTCAAGTAAAGCACCAGCATCGAAACAGGGTTCACTATCCCCTGCCATCATAGAGTGTCCAAGAACATTCGGGTTCTCAGACTTGTAAGATGATGGGCTAGTCTTCATACCATATCCAAGTCGCTGAGTATCAGTTTTAAAATCTGTAAAGGATCTCGTTAGTTGAATCGGTTGATATTTTTCAACAAGTTGATCAGACTTGGCATGATCAAGGGTTGATAGAGGAGAATGAAGAGGCTTTCTTCTTTTCTGCACATGAGAATTCGCGGTCATAACCAGTGGCAAATCTGTTTCCAGAGGCATCTGACTTATGTTTCTACTGATGTTGCTTCTTGGAGCTTCTGCAAAAGTACAGATCTTCATACAAGGAGATCTCACCGAGTTTACAGTATACAAAAGCTTTGAGTCCTGAAATTCTGTTGGGGAGTGAAAGACATTAGAGTCAGAGTTTTCGTCCTTGGATGAGGAACCTGGACTATGCCCATGGCTGTCATATAGGCCTGGAGTTTCCCTTACAACTGATACTTGTGTGTCCTCACAAGACGCCTCAAAGCAGCAAGCATCTGAATACCTGAAGAAAGAGGGAGATCTTTCAAAAGGGATCCGCCATGCTAAGGAAGTAATCTACCAAACACATGATAACTGCTATATGGTCCGGTGAAATGCAGAACTCTGCAGTGTTTACCTTAAAAGATGGGAAATTGGATCCCATCCAATGATAGCTAGAATTATGAACTCAGCATAAGAGTTGCAGTGTTGAAGAGATAGACCGGAAGTTCTATGCTTTATCTATTCAAGCTGAAGAAATAAAAACTCCTTTATACAGGATGATCAAAATCAGAAAAGAGAGCTTTCCAAATTCACCTGAAATTTTCCACGACGTTGTCTTCCAGGTCTATAATCTCAATATTGTGACCGACATTATCAACTTGTAAGCCTGCAGATGCCTCAAAATCATTGCCTTCAGATTCTGACAGGGAGAAAGTAGTACAGTCTTTCATATTCAGGCCTTGGCATTGAGAGACACCTTGATTTGATACCAAGTTTAAAACCCTTTCAGCTGCTTCAGACAGGCTGAGATTCTGATTTTTCGTTCTTAGAGACCCATTCACACAATTCTCACGAGGGGAACCCTCCGATTTCATGTCAGAACTCAGCTGGATGTTCATATTCCCAACTCGATCCTGAACACACAGCAAATTCAAAACCATCCAATTGTTGGAAGTGAAAAGGAAAAGGAAAACTTAGGAAGCTCCGGAAACCAAAACTAGTATGCTGGAACTAACCCCCCCCCCCC
>LIEC01000017.1:0-28398 GCA_001925005.1 Drosera capensis
AGCCAAAATCCTCCAAACTAATGATATCTTTTCAATGGTATTCTCCAGTTACCAAAGTCGCATCTTAGACGGGTCCACACGGAATTTCATGACAACGAATTGGATGTTGTGGTTGCAACTATAGCATTTGGTATGGGTATAGACAAGCATAATGTCCGTAGAATCATCCACTATGGCTGGCCTCAGAGTTTGGAGGCCTATTACCAAGAAGCAGGTCGTGCTGGTCGAGATGGGAAACCAGCACAATGCACCCTTTATGCAAACCTGTCCAGGACCCCGACTCTCTTGCCCAGCCGAAGATTTGAGGAGCAGACAAAGCAGGCATATAAGATGCTGCGTGATTGCTTCAGATATGGGATGCACACTTCTGTTTGCCGGGCCAAAATACTAGTAGAATACTTTGGAGAGATATTCAGTCAAGGGAGGTGCATGCTGTGTGATGTGTGTGTTAATGGACCTCCTCAACTCCAGAACGTGAAGGCCGAGGCTTCCGTTTTGTTGCAGGCTGTTGCTGCTTCCTCTAGACAGCGAAGTTCATCAAGTACCTCGTATGATGATTTCTTGTGTGGTGATTCAAGCATACAGAGCCCAGTCCAGCAACCAAACATGAGAATGGTTGTGAGTGAAATCAGACAGCGCTGTCAAAAATATATAACCACAGATCAACTATGGTGGCAAGGGCTTGCTCGTATTTTGGAGGATAAAGGTCTGATTTCCAATGGAGATGATATTTCCCGGGTACAAATAAAATTTCCAGAGATAACAATAAAAGGGCTTCGATATTTGGAGTGTGATGATGAAGAAGAGTTCCTTGTGCACCCAGAGGGTGACATGGTGTTATCTGCATCGAAGCCGAAGCCTAACTCAAGCTTTGCTGAATGGGGGAAAGGATGGGCTGATCCGGAGATACGCAGACAAAGGCTGCAGGAGAGGCGGGCTAGAAGAAAGCCACGGAAGCGAAAGTCTGCTAGACAACAACCTGAGCTTAAAACAGTTAGAGGGCGACTAGCAGCAAAGATATCAGGAAAGAAATGATGAACTGATTGTTGGCATAGTTCTGATCAAATGTCATTGCGTTTTGTTGTAGTACCATTTTCTTCATGAGAAAACAATTTACTATGTACATTCTTCTGTTCATTATTTTGTTGATTGTTTGTCGAGCTAAAGAGTTGAAAGCTTGTTCTACTTTTGTGGATCAGGTTGATGACAGTATTTGTACCCTGCTGAATTTTTCTGAATGTTTAGTGAGATAAAACATAAGAATATTATGTTGTTTCTTTACAGTTGAGGACCTATTTTGAGGATCCTTTAAACGATTTTTTTGCTTGTGAGTTATGTTCATTTGCATGATGGGGATGAGACATATTTTTACCTTTTTTTCCTCGAATTTCAAGATTAATTCTTGAAATAATTTCAATTCACCACTTCAGTCCATTTTTGCAAAAGAAAGGGGGAAACATGAGATTCCATGAATCATCTTCGATTCACATGCAAAAAAAACACAAAATATCTTTTGCATAAGAAAATATCTCAGCTACATTTACAATACATTTGATTACAGCAAATAATAGTGCCCGAGGAAACAAATGAAAAACACTCCGACTAATTGCTTCAGCCTTCAGGCTTTGGAGCTGGGACTAGGAAGAATAGTGAGGGCAAAGATTCCACTCAATGCTGATGAAACCGCGCCCAACACGAACGCAGGCAAGTTCCCACCTCCGAAAGCTGCGTCGAGCGGTCCACTGATCAAAGCAACGAGCATCTGTTCCACAAAAGCAGCAAAAATTAGTTCAGATTTCATCAGAAACCACACAAATGAGACAGGCACAGGAAGAATCCAATGGAGTCAAGCATGAAACCACTTCGACCATTAGAATTAAGTACCATAACGATATATAGAACCGCATTGTTAACATGACTGCCAGACTGGCCGTTCCCATGGAAGGTGTGAAAAACATCACAGGAACTCTCTTATTGTTTCACAAGCCTTGAAGTTAAAACACGAGACAAAGAACATGATACTTGCCTGCCGTATGACAATTGCTAAATTCATGACCCCAAGTGAAAGTCCTGTAAAATAGTTACACAGGCAACTGATTAGAAGTGCTCCGAAACATGTTCCAGAAGCTCAATGGATTAGTATGAGAAGGAATTGTAGGAAGGGATTATGTGAAGTATTACCATGACCAGATCCAGTCTCAGATGAAAACATAGACGCGAGAGCAAAAGGAATATTGAATGTCACCTGCATTCACAGAAGATCAAATCAGGCATATGGTCGTAAAACGGATCAATTCAATATGAGAATTTTTAAAACTTGACCACTTGCTGCTTGTGGAATACCAGTGGCGGAGAACAGAGAGAAAGTGGCAACTTTGACATCGCTCCTTGGTGGAGAATACGGAGGCATGGATCTTCTTGCGTTCTCTGCCTTTCTTTTGACCCAGACTGTTGAACCCAAGCAAGCAGATAGCACGAAGTTGACTACGCCCCACAATATCAGGCTGCCTCCTAGGAGCTTAGAAAGTTGGTCGATAGCCAAAGACATGAGGCCAAGAGCGTTTCCTACCCTCATTCTTCTTTGATCATGCTTTGCCAGATCTGCAAAAAAAAAGCTCTACTGGGATCCTACCATATACAACAAACCAAAATAAGTTCAAGAAAGATCAGAAGGATTATTGTGATCAACACTGACCCGTTCTCGATTCCTATCAATATGCAAGACAATTGGATAAGTTCCCAACAAGTTTCAAGGACTTCATCAACTCTTGCCTGGACCATATTGTTTGCAATGTCAAGAATCCAGAATCCAAGAACAAACAACGCGACAGCTCTTGGCTTCGCTTTCTGGTCGATCTTGTTGCCAACGGCATATCCAAAATTGACCGCAAAACCAATCAACACTGCCATGCAGATGAGGGCAGTGCCTGCAGCGATGAATGGCTTCCGACGTCCAAACTTGGTCTTCAACCGATCAGTGGTGTAGCCAACAATGGGCTGCACAAACATGCCAGAGATCGGGCTACATATTCATATGAAAGACGACCACATGTGGGGCACACCAAGCAGTTGCACGTACGGAGTTAGAAGCGACAGCTGAAGGGCCCATCCAAACTGGACTCCGGCAGCTATCTAGGCCACCAGTACCACCTTCCACAAAGGGCTTGGCCTTTCTAAGGATTCTGAATGCAAATGTGCCATGTTAGTAACTAAAAGAAACGTATAGAGCAAACAGCTTTTGGATAAATTTCTTCGGAGAGAAAAAGGTTTGTTGATGAAAGCTTTGATCCTTGGGCATGTTTATATAGCGCAGGAGGAGATAAATCATTGTCACAGTTTAGAAGCATGAGACAGAGTGGCAATGAGCAGAATACATGGAAAGTGAAGAGAAAATCCGTCATCAAAGTTTGGAGATGACGCAGCAGAAGACGATTATAAAGCTAAGATTTCTAATCTGGTATCCTTCTGCACGGTAATGGATATATTTGTGGATTTCAGCATGTCTTTTTTTAGACAAGCTTTATCCCCGTCTCGATGAGAATCAAGCTATGACTTGAGGATTCTAAACAACTCATATACCGTTATCTGTTAGATATGCAGCCTATACGAGTTTCACCAAATATACATGACACAGTCATTAATAATATTTTTTTCCCCTATTAGTTCATAGGATCCAGAGTATTATCATGCAATTCCTTTTTCTGTCTCCTTGTTAATACGACCTCTATCTGCTACCACAAAGCTGCAGAGTGTAGACCACTCTGCATATACTCAAGCTATATGCACTCATTTCCAATTATTTAAGTATGACTGAGATCTCATAGGTTTGGACTTGCTCAGGACGCTTCGAGATCTTCCTATTCCAAAAGTCCAAGACACCAGAAGGAATAAACCAATGACTTATGAAAAACAGAATGTTGATCAAGAGATCATAAATATGCCACAACCAATTGCTCATAAGGACGTCAATCTAGAGAATGCCAACCTCTTCAGAGGAATGCCTCCCTTATAGAACAAAGTTGCAGCGGTTCCTAAGTCGCATGTAAACCACCGAAACTTTGCCCTTATTTTGCAGCAGCAGCTTCAGGATAAATAAGGAATAGCTGGACAAAAATATAGGATTATAAGCCGGTTCTCGCATCAGCCGCCAAAATCCCATAAATAGTTCCTTATATGGCTTAGCTATTGAGGCAACATAGCTTGGTCCATAGACGCAGTTCATCAACCACAAGTCCTACACCAAGCTTAAACTGTGTACATTTTGGCGGTATCACAATCATGTCTCCTTTACTAGCCGCATCTTCCTCAACTATGTTATGTGGGCCATTATCTTATGAGCAGCATCAAAGGCTGGAAACAGCATCCTATACTGCCTCATCAACATCGATGCTGCGCCAGTTGCTTTATACATCACCAACCTCGACATTCTCCATAAGTCTATCAGTCTCCAGGACAATGTTAGCCAACAGCATAGATGGCAAACGATAGCTCTGGCAACGTTCAGAGTGAAGTCCGAAAATGATAATCAAAACTGCCTATTTCCTCATGCATATCCTGCTGCAGCAGTTGGAATAGCCAGATTGCGATACCCATATGGTATCTCAGGCTTCAGCTTGTAAAAACACTGCGTCTTCGAGCTCATCCCTTACAGGCATTTCGTCAAACACCTCCCGCGCACTCAAACTACAACCAATATACAGCCAACACGGTCCACAATTGGACCAATCAGAGAACTGGGTTTGATCCCATTGCGCCCAAAATGATTCTCAATCCAGCATTCGTTCAAGATTCAGAATCGAACGAAAGGATTGGCTCGTGTGCGCTTAAATGAATCTGATGATGATCAACAACGATAAAACCGCTCATCAAATCGAAACATGAACACAAATCCGCGAGATGGGCAGCGGCTGATCGGGATCAACGGGCACTGACTAGGGTTTGATTGAGCAGCTGCCACAATCTGATTGAGTTCATGTGTTTTTCTTTTCTTTTTTCTTTTTTTTTTTTGTCAGAAAAGGTGTTCATGTGTTTAATTAACTAGGAGAATTTTCTCCTGTAACTCTGGCCACATCATGTAAGAACATTAGTGGAGTAAAAGAATCTTATATTATAATCTTTGGAGTTGTGTGCTTTGTTTGTGGTTTATTGAGCTCGAGTCGTTAAAGTAAGAGTGTAGCCGACTCTATGTCAAGCTTAAGGAACGGAGCTCGAGCCTAACCGAGAATAGCAATGGCTCAACACAGATTTTTTTGTTCAAGTTCAACTTATTAAATAATTGATGAATTCCTTATGAACCGCTGTTTTATCTTTGGCATAACTATTTGTTATCCATCAATGCAAACACTTGCTGAATATGTAAACATGAGCTGATTAATCGTGCACAAGCTCTCCATATGCCCGAATAAAAATTTCTTTCCCAAGAGTAAACAGTTGAGCAACATTTACAACCATTGAGTTACACCTGAATGATACACACATATGCCTTCGAAAGATGAAAAAAATTAACAAGATTCCAGTACAGATTGGTCTAGGCTTTGGAGCTCGGACTTGGAAGAATCGTCAGGGCAAAGATGCCGCTTAATGCCGATGAAATGGCACCCAACACAAATGCCGGCAGGTTGCCACCTCCGAAAGCTGCATCAAGCGGTCCACTGATCAGAGCAACAAACATCTGCGGTATGACGATCGCCAAGTTCATGACCCCGAGCGAAAGACCATGACCAGATCCAGTTTCAGATGAAAACATAGACGCGAGAGCAAAAGGAATACTGAAAGTCACCTGCATTCAGAAAAAGATCAAGTCGGACAATTGGTCGAAGAACCGATCAAGCCAGTACAAGACACTTCAAAACTTGAGGACTTACCGCTTGTGGAATGCCAGTTGCCGCGAACAGAGCGAAGGTGGCAGCCTTGACATCGCTTGTCGGTGGAGAATATGGAGGCATGGAACTCCTAGCATTCTCTGCCTTCCTAGTCACCCAGACAGTTGAACCCAAGCAAGCTGATAGGACGAAGTTGACAATACCCCACAATATGCGGCTGCCTCCAAGGAGCTTAGACAATGGGTCAATAGCCAGGGACATGAGACCAAGAGCCCCCGCGGTGAGCATGAGGCCAAGTGATCCAGCCCGAACACCCATGTCATACAAATTCCTCTGTTCAGTGTTGCCATTGACAGATCCTCCATAGACCTCAACGCCGACCCAGTCAGTGTTGTACATCAAGAAAGGGAACCAAGCAATCCAGTTCAAGGCGGTGACCAGGAATAGAATCCACATGGGCTTGCCAAAGCTTCTAAATGCTGTCTTCACCTGCTCCATGAATGGATCCTCATGGTTGAGGTTATCCTCAGGGACGGGTTCAGAAACGGCCAAGAGGGCTAATATGACCACGACTAGAATGAAGGTGATGTCAATGAAGAAGCAGGTTTTGAGGTTAGCACAGTAAGTGTCACAAGCGGGTGTTTTCGTGAAGGGGAGGAACTCGTAGAGCTTAGAGTAGGAGCCCGCTGCATAACCGGAAATGTTTCCCACCGCCATGAAGAACGAGAACAAGGCGTTTCCTAACCTCATTCTTCTTTGATCATGCTTCGAGAGGTCTGCCAAAAAAGCTCTGCTCGGATCCTACCATATGCAATATATAACATGATCAGTTCAGGACTCGAAGTGACCATTAGAGAGGAGTAACTGTGAGAAACACCACCTAAGGACAACTAAGCTAAACAATCTATTTTTAAACCGGGAAACCGTTTCAAATGTAAACAATTCTGCATGACAATTTTAACACGTTTACCAGAGGTTTAAAAGACTCATTGGCTCTTACCTGCACCATATTATTTGCAATGTCAAGAATCCAAAATCCAAGCACAAACAGCGCGACCGCCCTTGGCTTGGTTTTCCGATCAAGATTATCACCAATGGCATATCCAAAATCGACCGCATAACCAATCAACAATACCGCCATGCAGATAAGGGCAGTGCCCGCAGCAATAAACGGCTTCCGACGTCCGAATTTGGTCTTCAAACGATCACTGGTGTAGCCAACAATGGGCTGGACAAACATGCCGGAGATTGGGCCGCACAGCCAAATGAAGGACGACCACATGTGAGGCACACCTAGAAGCTGCACATATGGCGTCAGAAGCGAAAGCTGAAGGGCCCAGCCAAACTGAACACCGGCAGCTATTGAGGCTACCAACACAACCTTCCACAGCGGACTTGGGTTTTCCATTGTTGCTGAATGAGATATGATATGATTTCCTTGAGCTCTTTTCGTAGATCAACGAAATGCATAGAAAAAAGAGCTCAAGGATATCAATCTCTTGGGTTACAAAAGAAGGCAATGAAAAAGGCTTGTGCTGAATGCTAGACTTCTGAGGCCTTTATATAGCGCGAGAGGTCAAAATCCTCGTTACAGTTTTGAGGCCTGAGACAGACTGCTAATAACAGAAAGACAGCAAAGAGCGAGAAAGAAAATCCTGTTAACAGTTCTGCAATGAGAACAACAAAGAACGACGATAAACGCAAGGTTCCTAATCTGTCAATCTGGTGTCCTACACTATGGTAATGAATAGATATTCCAATTTTAACCATATCCTTTTTTAGGCCAAATTCTCTCTTGTTCCAACTTAAAATCACGTTGCTGATAAAAAAAAAAAACGGTAAACAATTAATACGACTTATTCAGTTTACAATCAAGATGAATTCTGTTGGACACAACATTCTCCAAATGTTAGTTTTTTTTTCCTAATCTATGGTTCGCACAAAACAGCAGCTCTCTTCTTCATCATTTAATTGTAATCTACAATTTCACTTAGATTGCCTTATTTCCTACATCTCTGCGAAGTGCACTAACAGAATCAGCTGAAGCAAAGAATTGAAATTTCAGTTCAGAAAACAAAAAATATTAAGAACTCTTATGTAAAGATCAATTTGTCATGACGATGAAAACGTAGAGAATTCGAACCTCTTTCATAGGCATGCCTTTCTTGGAAAACAAAGCTACCGATGTAACTCACATGTTCACCGAAAATTTTCCCAAGATCTGCAGCAGAACCAGCAGCATAAATAGACCAGCAATCACACCAATCATACCAAAAAAATGTAACAATGGTCGAGAAAGAGCAAGAGATACCGGAAGTAGTCAGTATCAATGAACCTTCGAAAAACTATCTGGTCATCACTAAGCACAGGCCCTTCATTCTTCACTCATTCCTTCATAAGGGGGGTTGACATTTGGGCAATCGAGTATTTCCATAGATGTAAATCAGGGTGATGAGTCCCTTCCCAAGCAACGCGTTGTGTTTCGCAGCTTTGCCAGAGCTCATCATCACTACCTCAGGACAATGCAGCGACCGAATTCGGGAACAAGATTGATCATCTTTATGTATCTAGGCGAACTCTTCCTGCCTTAGTCCAACGCATGGTAATCTCACTCCCCCATCATCAAGGTCAAAGAACACGGCCGGGATCGTCCCTTGATCATTGAGGATGCCCTCTTTGCCTCGAACACCACTATTCTAATTGTTTGCCACGAGTAAGTTAGTCTGCAACGCCATAAAGCATGGCCAGTGACAATGTTAGCCAGCAATGATGGCGTAGACCGCAAGCAATTGGCAACATATCTGAGTTGTTTGAATCGGATATTCCTTTGGGGCCGGAGATCAGAAATTGCTCATTCGACATAGACATGGAAAGTTTCTCGGCTGATCTGCACAAAGTTCTTGCTTCTCATCCACAGAGGCATTTCGTCGAACAATTAGCAGGCATTCAAACAACCACCAGATTCAACCATCACTGCTCGAAATCGACGAATCTTAGTCATCAAACCAAAATGAAACCGAATTGATACTTTTTTTTTTCGAGCTTCGAATCGAATCGAAAAATTGAGCATGCAAACAACAAATCGAGACACTACTCATTGGTCTACTTGCCAGAAAACGCACTGTTCGTCGTCGGCGCTGGAACTTTTGGCCCCGCGCTAGGGTTTGTGCGGAGCCCACTGGCTGTACCTATTTGTTTTGCGCAACTCTAGCCTGAGTTTGTCGTCAACTGTTATTAGTAAGAGTTTGGATGCTATGTTGTTGAGTAAAGTCCTACACGGAAGTTGCTACAAAGTTATAAGTTGCAGCATTTCATGATTTTCGTCGTGGATTAAATACGAACTATAGAAATGAGTAATATGATCATTCGAAATGATCGGGGAAAAAAAATAAATGACCTACATATAACCAATAGAAAAATGATCATTTGAAGTCTAGAAAGATTTGGTTTTTAGCGCACACAAGGTAAGTGTTGGGATTATTGATTATTCAAATCAATAACTAAGGTGATGGCTATGTTAATGGAATGAGTTGAACTCCTCCTATTCCTTTAGCTGCTGCTTGGTTTATTAGGTGGAAGAAACATGTAGTGTTTTGTGGACTTTTAAGCGGCTCTCCAATTGCAGCACAAGGAGTTATTTTTTGGAGGCTGGTCAATGTTCACGTATGCTAAGTTTATATATATATATATATAAGTTTAGGGGCAGAGCACAAAGAGAGGTGCTAATCACCCCTCATATCGCACCCTCCTTCGTTATTCCTTTCATTATTTTTCTTCATTTGTGAGGGAGGTGAGGTGTGAGGGAGGATGAATAGTAATTAAGCAAAAAATGCAAGAGAGCAAAAGCAAACCATTGTGGTTAGTGAATTTAAGCACAAATACGGATTGCGTTCAACTGTCTTCTCATTATAAAAAAAAGGTTATTCTAAATATTATAATATTATTTTTGGATAGTTATAAACTGTGAATGTCACAAAATTAATGAGTTAAGGGAGTGATAAATTCTCTCTGTTGTCCGTGAAGTAATCCCAAAAATAGAATGAACCACATAAATCTTTTGTATCATATTGCATATTTATTTTTTATCATTTGTCATCTTATTTTTTTTTTAACATTATTTGTATTAAGTCTTGGGAATCGGATCCGTTTATTCCCAGCACTAAGACAGCAAAGATGCAAAGATGAGAACTACAAAAATGACAATCATGTCATATTGCATATTTATTTTTTTATCATTTATCATCTTATTTTTTTAATATTATTTGTATTAAGTCTTGGGAATCGGATCCGTTTATTCCCAGCACTAAGACATCAAATATGCAAAGATGAGAACTACAAAAATGACAATCACCTCTCCTATGTAAGTAGTTTCTTGGTATATGTCTCTACAATCAACAGTGTTACACAAGCCTATATACAATTCAATGCTGAAGCACAATTCTTTACAGCAAAAACAACAAAATTTCAGTATTAATTTTTTAAGGAAAGAACACAAGAAAATCAAAAGAACAACTTCATTGTACAGTGTCTCATTTTTCCATTAATCTTCATTTGCTCTGAGGACTAATAATCATACATGGCATCATATGCTGCATCTTCAGCTGCATCCTCGACCATTTCTCCGAGCAACATCCCTCCTAGCAGCCCCGCACCCAATCCCAACCCGAACTTGCTTCCTTTCTTAGGTGGAGCCGAAGTTGGGGCCGCACCATACCCTGGCTGAGGGTACCCATATGGTCCTGGCATCGGACCAGGGTACCCATACCCAGGAGCGGGCGGGTATCCATATCCAGGAGCGGGCGGGTACCCAGGAGGTTGATAGTATGGGTACCCTTGAGGTGGCGGCGGAACATACCCATCACGATGAGGATATGGCGCTGCCGTCACAACTCCTTGGTACCCTACAGGAGCGGCATAAGGAGCTGCCATGCCAGGTGGTGGATATGCCGCCTTGGCATCCGACCCACTGCTGGGTCCCACCCGGAACGCAGTGGGGACCGGGGGTGGGCCCTCGATCTGTGAAGTGAATTTCCCGCCAAATTTGTAACTGAACAACAGAGTCCCCTTAACCTTCCCGGAGGGCGTCTGCACCCCACGTTCCACCCTGATGCCCTCCCCGCCACCCTCTCCATCGCCCTTCTTCTTGTACTCATCCATCAGATCCTTCAACCGGACATAAACGCGGCCGATCTCCTTGTCACCTAGGGCGCGATCAGACATCAGCTGGAACAGGAGGCCTATCCTGTCATGATGGGCAGCCTCCTCCTCGACGACGAAGTTCATGGGGTGGTTCCATTTGGGGGACGTGCCAGCGTCCTTGTCAATCGGCGTCCGTTGGATGCTCCGTGTGTCGCCAGAGACGGACCCGATCACATAGACGTCCATTTTCGTGAATGTGTTCACGTTCTTGAGGTTTGCGGCCGAGATCATGATGACGTCGATTGGACGGAGCTCCATTGATGAAGATTTGATTGGGTTTTCCAGGGTTTGTGATATGGTTTTGAGAATTGATGTTGGATGAGAGATTTGGGATCTGTTTAACGAGGGATGATCGAGGGGTTTGATAGATGTGGGAGTTTTGGGGGTTGGATGCGTGTGAGCAAATTTAGGAGAAAACGGTTGGTGTTCTGTTAAACTTGATAAATTAGCGTTGGGCCTCTATGGCCGAGTCCATTTTACGACACAAAAAGCCCACACCATTGATTTCACAATACAAGTAATGAAAGAGCTCAGCGTCATGTTCTGTCATTATAGCCATGCTTTGCACCTATAAATTCTTCCCAGTGTCATAGATGTTGAATTAGTAGAAAAACATAAAGCATAGGTAGGGAAATATAGGTTCACATACGTATACTCGAAGATAAACGCTAATTAAATGGAGTTCAAATACGATGTTACACTAACAGCTGCGATTCAAATACATAACAATCTCCGACAAACTTTTACAAGCTCATAAACATTTTCTCTGACCACCAAGAAAACTTGGGTATAACTACTATTGTGCGCCTAAAAACAACAAGGGCAGCACTTCTCATGCATCTTAGGCAACTTTCCTCAACCTCATTTCCCGTCACAATGGACCCGTTATTTGCAGTCTTGTTTGAGTTCCTATTCAGGCGCTGGTGTACCTAAGGACCATCCCAAGCTAGACATCAGTCTCAAGCTATGGCGATGGACCGTCACAAGGGATGGTATGGGACATAACCCAATGTGGATGTCACGTTGGTCACAATGTCATTGCATCTCAACAGCAAGTTCATCATCTGCTGTGAGATATCGACAGAGGGCGGCTGTGCCAGAGGCGGGGCCATGGCTGGGTTATAATTGTTATTGGGTCTGGGCACTGTTTCAACATGTTGCTGATGATGAACTGCCCTAGAGTACTGCCGCGGGGGAGGAGAAGGAAAAGCGTGGAAAGGAAGAAGAGGAGGAAGCGGTGCCAAGGAACTAGAAGCAGAAATGACCTTTTGATTACTAGATAAATCCATTGCAACAGATGACGCTGGAACAGTAGCGTCTTGATCAAAAGATGTATTCTTGTTCCTATAATCCATCGTTTGAACCTCCCTAGCATGGGCCTCGTCGCCCACATTGAATCTCACCCGGGCTCCCCTAGCACCTGGGCTTGTATCATCTCCGTTAGGTTTCTTCAAGATTGATTTCGGAGGCACTGCTGGAGCTTGAGGGAAAGCTGGTGTGGGCTCGTTGAGGGTGTCCTCCCCCTGCCTAGAGAGGGGCTTCAGATACACCGTGTTGGCATTGGGGAAGACGGACTCAGCATACAGCTTGGCTCTCTCAGCATCATCCTTGAAATGGAACAGCACTCGCAAAGTGGTGGTTTTGTAGAAAACCCGATTCCCCTCCGACTCCATGGAACCAAAACGGGCAAACTTTGCTTTCAACTCCATGGATGTAGGAAGTGAGGAACCTGGAGGCAACTTTATCACCAAATATGTAGGTTCCTGGACCCTCCGTGGCGGTTCATTTCTCTTTAAAGAACCTGCCTTGAGTTTCCTCTGCGGTGGTGGTGTTGCCGCTGATACAGCATCCTTTACTCTGTTGTCGATCTGCTGCACATCAGCGGTCTTTTGAGCAGCCCTGTAATCTGAAACAGTGGGTTTTGCATCACCCAGCTTCTTCGTCTTCTTTACAGTAGTTTCCTCTGGTCGCTCCAATGTTGCACGCTTCTTTCCTGCTCTAGTCGGATCTTCCAGTCGAGTCATAGGCTTTGATGGCTTTATTTTCTTCGATGGCTTTAGTTGCTTAGGTGGCTTTGTAGGAGGCATGGTCCTTACGTTTTCACCAGCAGCCATGGTAGGAGCAGCAGCAGCAGGAGCAGAAGAAGTGGAAGTTCCGGCAGTAGCGGTACCAGCACCGGGAGTAGGATCCACACCAACAGTGGCAGCGGTGGGGCTGATAGCAGCATTTGCAGGTGGCCCTGAAACAACAGGCGGTCGGGCAGCCGTAGCTTCTTGGAGCCCAGGGGCTGGTGGCTGCTGTACTGCCAAGCTTTTCTGGAAGACGAGGGAACGAAATCTCAAAAGGACCTGCCTCACGATAGCCGGTCGATGCTGGTGTGTTCCATGGAAAGGGTTCAGAGCAAGAGCTTGTAAATCACCAAGCAGTTCTGGAAACTTAACCTCCAACTCCTCATTACCAACTAGTGGAACTTGCAGAGCTGATGGAGACGGTAGGTTAGTGGTCTCGACATCTCTCCTAGGGTCTCTTGGCTTGGGCTCCTCTGTCAATACAATTGCAATCTCCACTGGTTTCTCTGCCATCCTCCCTGATGACGCTAATGGCTGCTTGGAGGAATCACCGGTTCCCGGTTCAGATCCCACCTTCTTCCTCTTCTTCCTCTGTCCTGAATCAGATTTCTCAGACCCAGAATCTCCTGCACGACGTTTTGAAGCTTTAATCTTCTTCCCTGACTCTGGGTTTCGACCAAGCATATGCAGCTCTCTGCCCGCTGTAACACTTGGTTCAGTAGAGAGCCCTTTCCCGGATGAGTCAAGCTCATCAATCCTACCAGGACCTGCAGGCAGAGAATTAACAATAAAAAATAAAAAGAAGAAGAAGAAGATATCTCCTAGGTTGGCTTTGCAGCATCTAAGGTCTGGCATTGAAAAACTAGTCATGCATCATTCAAACTACCAAGTGCTTAACAGTGAGCTCTCGCCACACAATCACACTAGGTTTGCTGTCGTGGGAGAAACTATCCCTGCCCATAAAAGCTTGAGATTGTGTTAACAGGTCTGAAATATATATAACTCGACATCGAATAAATACCTGAACCTGCATCAGTTCCCATGCTCAAAACTGCTGCATCATTCCTCCTAGGGGTAAGAACTCTCTCCTCAGGCAAAGACAGGACAGGATCCCTCCTCTGCAGGACGAAGTCGCCTGATGATGATGGAGATGGCTCATCTCTGTAAGCAGGAGAGTCCTTAAGCTCATCTCTTCGCTTCAAGAGGTAACAGTCTTTCTTAGCAAGCTCCTTCGATTTTAAAGGCTTTCCTGAACTTTTCCGACCCCCGAGGGTTTCAGCAAAGACTTGTCGGCCACTAAAGAGACCTGCCGGGTAACAGACAAAAGAACAATGCGCACACATCTTAGTCCAGGAGAGAAAAGCAAGTCAGCAAAATTACAAGCCATGAAAATTGGAACACACACACAAACACAAGGGAGAACATGAAGACTGCAGCTAAATAAGTCTCCTACTCATTCAAGAGGATAGTTTTCAAATCATAGTTTTTTTCTTTGATGAAACCAATTGGGACCAAATCCAAGCACTTGATCACTTATATAAGATGCATATAAGACGGATGTGCATAACAGCTGGGTATGTATTTCCCATAATTAAGCAATTCTCTATTTCTCTCTCTCTGAATGATAGTTCTGCATCAGGAGTGTTTACAAGTATTATTTCTGTGGTTGGAAAAATTAAAACACATGGTAAACGAGCAACCGTCCATGCATGCCACCATGTTAAAATCCTTCTCTATGTGACCTCAAACCAAGCCAGCTCTGACAACATATCACAAAGATTCCATACCCAAAAAAACGTATCAGAAAGCTTGCTAAATTAAATTTCCCCCAAATCCGCATTTTCCTAGATAGTCAGATATACACACACTTCTCATGCCACTTGTATTTGCACTAGTTAAACATGCACAATTCATCTCACGCACTTGAAAAACGAAACAACTCAAAACGAAACAAAATCATGAAATTGATTTTTCTTTTAACTTTGGCTATAGTATATCCTAAATATCTGATACAAGAAACAAAAAGCTTCCAAGAAATGTCCCGAACACAGAAACAAATGATGAAAGAAGGATCTTCTTCTATGATGTCATGACTTGAAACGGAAACAAAATTACAAAAGAACAGGATCTGAAGTGTTTATTCTACCACATTTATCAATTCAGCCAAGTACGAGTCCAGAGAGCTTACTAGTCCCAAAAAAGAGGAAGCGACTCAGTCACATTGTGACAAGAAATAAATCACTCAAGGTAAAGGCAGCACTTCATCTATTTTTAATTTGCTATGTGACATTCCTATTGGAAAACCAACTGAAGATCTCAAACCCCAGGTCGCCATCAGTTGACAATGACTAATGATCACAACTTTTTTCAGTCCAATCTTGATGGCTACATCAGTTCTCCAATCTTTTTTGATAAGCATCAATTATCCAATCTTAATAAGACGGTTTGTCATTACTTCGACAGGAGATGAGGAAGTAAAAAAAAAAAAACAACAACTTTGGCACAATGACCAGATTCTCACCAAAAGAGGTCTCTCCCTGAAGAAGATAGGGGATAAAAGTGCTCAGAGCTCAACAGAACGAAGTACAAAGTATTTCACAGATGCTAGACACAATTTTAAAAAACCAGCAGGAAGCTAAGCGCACCCTCACTTTAAGCCTTTAACTCCCACAGGCCACAAACCAAAGAAGCTCGAAACAATAAATGAAAAACATAAAAGTAAAAGAAACCTAGCATAACAGTAGAACAGCTGCCACCGTACCTAGTTAATGTTCATAAGATACATCCTTAGACAGAATAATACACCTTGACTCTGGAAGGTCTTAATATTGAAAAAGAAATAGCATAAATGGAGACTACCAGGAAATGACACAAAAATAACAGCTTTGTTTAAAGACTTTTGATTAAAAAACATATTTACAGGAAATTTAACTTTAACAATTCACTAGTTCATGAGCTCACAAGTATTATCAATAGAGACAACGGGTGCTCTTTCCTACCGTTAAATACTCTACCACCAACTAAGTCCTCCATAAACAACCCAATCAGTCAACCTGTTACTTGCTGCCTTCTCATGCCATTCTCAACTACTAGGACCAATTCACAGAGAATAGAATGTGAACAGCACCTACTGCAGCCATCACCAACAAAATTGATGCAAATGGGAAATAGGAATAGAAACACCATATCAAAACAAGAGCAAGCTGTTTCGCTTAATTCACTCAAGTCTGCATGGTCAACCACTCCATCAATTGCCTCTAATCACAACCACATATCAAAGCGAAAAGAAAATGTCTATCAAGCAAGACTAAAGCTAGTTGCTAAAAAAAAGGAAATATAGCAAAAAATGAACGTATAGGGTACCTTTATCTCTGACAGACTGGTCAATTGCTCTTGGAGACAGCCTGGATGGACGAACTGGCTGCTGGCCAAATGCTTGAGCATATGTTTCATCAAATTCTTCAAATATAGCTCTCCGATAAGCAATAGACATGGACTTCGTTCTAATGAAATTAATGGTTTTCCTTTCGACATCATTAGGTGCCAAAGCCAACTGCTTAACAAATGAAAGCATAGCACGAGGCTGAAAACCTTCTCTTGCCTTTTTAATTTGACCAGCTGAATAGATGCCACCCGGTTCATAATCGACAACATCAACACTGAAGTACCCTTGAATGCTCGCCGGTCTAAAGTTGAATGGGTTTCGACAACGGCAACTCAAACCAAGAGCGGCTCTCCTACTCACCTCATCCTCGGATTCCTCCACAGCCTTCACGAAATTCCGAGAAGATGTTTGCTGCCATTTCTCAGCATAATTAGGCTCATATGGAATTAGTTCTGCAGCTTCAAACCATCCATAGCTACTATCACCAAAGAATGCAACCAAAGCATGCCCATCCCTCTTCGTATGCCTAACTTGCAAAGATGCAAATGCCTCATTAAAAATATAACCAGGCCACCACGGATGTGACTTCACCTTACCCCACACCATATCACCTATCTCAAATCCAAACCCAATCTTCGACGATCCTCCCCTTGATATATCACCAAAAGCATCGGTCATGGAGGACACATGCTGCATAACCCCATGTTTCTGCAACCTGTAGTCATCATCCACACCACTGACCTTACTATCACAACTATACTCATCATCACTATCTTTTCTCTCCACGGAAACACTACCACCGCTACCACCACCCATCGCCCCTGCCCCAACCACTCCATCATCTTCTTCATCAGAATCAAACACACTCCCCTCATATTTCACGCCACGGTTCAAATCAATCAACCCGTGCTCCACTCCCTCACCATCACCCCTCGCCGAAACCCTAGCCCTCCCGAACTCATCCCCCTTCCCCCCATCGCCACCACTTTCACCATCTAAAACCCTAACTTCACCACCATCACTAGAATCCAACTCACCCCAATCGAACACCGGCGAGGTTCCGCCGATTCCAGCTCCGTTCACCGAAACCCTAGTTTCCCTCTCCTCTACCTCGAGACTCGAATCGCTAGGGTTTTTCTCCACATCAAAATCGATTTCGGTCTCCATTTACACGGAGGAGAACACTACAGCTAGAAATCGAAGGCGGAGCTGGTGGAGACTGAGAAAGTGAGTCGAATCGTACCTCGGATTGGGCATGGAGATGAGAGGGTGCTCGATGATGGAAACCCTAGATGGGAAATGGGTGGGTTCGATTGATAAAGATTTGGTTAACTGAAATGAAGGGAGACAAAGGGGTGATATTGGAGAGGGTGACGATGGGTCATGAGACAGAGGGAGACAAAGGGGTGTGCGGCTTATGCAACGGTGTAACTGGGACGCCACCAGCGTGAAATACGGAAAAAATCGGAGAAAAATTAAAAAAATATACGTGAGTATAAATCCCGTATGGAAATTAAAAACTATATCACAATTTATATTTCGACAATAATTTTGAACTTTTAACTCAATTATATTTCGTTTGTTTAAATTTATATTTATATAAAATAATTTGATTTGATATGTAATTTTATATGTGTGTCAATTTGATAAAAAAAAATATTTTCTAATGACAATAAGATTTAAATAAAATTTTAAAATAATTAAAAAAATTATATTAATGTAAATTAATTAATTAATAAAAATAAAAATAAATTAAAACAAAAAGTATAATATTTTTTCATTTAACATCGAATTATAGAAATAACGTGGTGGTGGTTGACCTTGTTCTCATCAAAATCTCACTCTGGCACATCCCCGATCAATTATTGTGATTAGGGTTTCGTTCACCCCCTTCTCACGCCGGCGCAACACCGATCACTTGAATTGGACCCGAATATGATTGTGAATCGCATCGGGAACGGAATCGGGGCTTCTAGGTACTTCGACACTCGAATTCTACCCGATATGATTGCGGTTTTTTGTGTTCGAGTTCTACGTTGATCCGATGCTGAAATTGCTTGTGCGAATAGGTTGGTCACTTGAAGTTAACAATGAAACAGTGCCCGTATCTGCTATTGTCTTGTAATTATTCAATTCTTAAGTGTTCGTATCTGCTATATACCATGATGTTCACTCTTATGTCTCACGCATGAATGCTAAGTCCCCGACGATGCGACTATACATCATAAATTAATGATTTCAGGTTTTGATGTAAGTGCTCTTGGAGATACCAGTACTAGGCGACAGTGATGGAAAATCATCAGTTAGTGGATGTTACTGGAGAAGATAACATCGGAATTCCAGACGATTTGAGGTGTAAGAGGTCAGATGGGAAGCAATGGAGATGTACTGCCATGTCGATGCCAGATAAAACTGTGTGCGAAAAGCATTACATTCAGGCCAAAAAGAGGGCAGCAAATTCTGCACTGAAAGCCAATATAAAGAAACCGAAAGGGAATTCTCTAGGCGATGGTGCTGGAGGTGTGGAGAGTCAAAGTGACGACATGGATTTACCTATTGACACAGATGTACATGGTTTTCCTCTTTCACCAGGGGGGAAAATGCACATGGAAAGAAATTCGCAGAATCAGGTTCTTTACTCTCCAGAATCACCTCCTGCAATGGGGACATCTGGCCATAATAATTTGATCATAAGTGGTGATTTTCAAAGAGAGACAACGAATTCTGATGAAAACTGGAGGTCTTCGAGGACGCCACCGCCTCACAGAGTAGAATCATTGAGAAACATTTCACACATAAGCTTGGACCCAAGCACTGTGGGAACCGGTGAGGTAGATATGGTGCTTCTTATTGTCGCTAATTGCTACTTCTTCCATAAATGATGCATGCCTGAAAATTATCAATCATTTCAATTGGGTGTGAAGTATACCCTTTTGGTGGATAACATATAGATAAATTCATTTTAAGAAACTATTGCATGTTTTGAAGAGTTTCAGCTAACTGGTAATATTCTTGCGAGTTGTGACACATTTTTTGTGGATTTATCATTATACTTTGGTCTTTTCTTGTGGGATATGATTGGTTGTGATCAAAAGATTATACGATAAAAGCATGTCATTAATAGATATTTTTTTAGATACAGTACAAGCTTTCTTCTTCTTGGCACTTTTCGGTTGTTACTTCTGGTGATTGTTCTTCTGTATTAGGCTTTTTACATCTTACTTGTACGTCTGCCTTTTCTGAGACTGAACCATTGCTTAGCAGGAGATGTCAGATGCCAGCTCAGATTCATCACATGATACAGGTGGTCTGACTTGCCATCAGTGCCAGAGAACTAGCAAAACCTCAGTCATATGGTGCCTTAAATGTGCTAGAAGGGGGTATTGTGCTAGCTGCATTTCTGCCTGGTAAAATTGATTGGCCTTAGTCATGTTCTTCTATTTCAATGCTATTAGTTATGTCAGCCATCGAATTTCATCTGCCAGGTACTCAGATTTCCAGTTGGAAGAGCTCCAAAGGGCTTGTCCTGCATGTCGTGGCATTTGCACTTGCAAAGTGTGCTGCAGGGGAGATAATCTAATAAAGGTGACTGTTCCATAATCCATACTGCTTTCTATATGCCTCTTAATTTCATTCGAATCAAACAGATGTGAAGAGGCTTCTGAATTCTGATTGGCTAAACATGGGAAATTCTTTGGAATTGCAGGCAAGGATTCGGGAGATATCTGTACTTGACAAGTTACAGTATCTCTACCTTCTACTATCTTCGGTGCTTCCTGTAGTGACCTGCATTAACCGAGACCAATGCGCTGAAGTGGAATTAGAGAAGAAGCTTTATGGTAAGGTCCTTATTTTATACAGTTCCATCTGATATTGTGTTGGATTCTCCTCTTAAAATCATGGACTATTATATTCTTATTGCTAGCTTTCTGTGTTTTCCATACCCTGATATCCTTAGGAAAATTGAGTTATTCAGTTGGCTTTGATTTGAAATTGTATCTTCGCCAACTAGCAGTCCAAGGATCAGTTTGTGATATTTGTGTTATAACAAGGAGCAAGTGGGAGCTGTGTGACAAGTTATTTTGAATTTATCTGTATCTTTCACTAGTTTGCTTTCATTGTTATCAATTTATAATGAATAGAAATGATGAAATATTCTTGTGGTATGAAAGGGGCAGGCGAACCTTCTTCAGTGGCAATTTTAAGACTGTCCTCTCGGTTTTGTTGGCTGATCCATCCCACCTCAGTGCTTTTTATTTTTATTTAATTTATTCTGATTTCGTGGATTGGATGATCATTACCTCGACTGAGAGTGTAATGCTAACATGACTTGACAAACATGTGAGGCAAAGGGATGTACGATGAACAAAAGTGACAATGCCCCATAGCATCTTTGCTCTAGCCTTCGCCTATATAGCTGCACTTTTCTTAAATCCCTTTGCTGTCATGAACACCTTCATGGGTGCCATCATTCCGTTCTCCCTAGTCCACTCCCCACCCCAACAAGAAAGAAAAATTAGACATGTCATTGTCTTCTCCGCCATCTCCTTAATTCATTTTGAACATGCATATTTTGAGCATGCTTGGAAACTCTTATGAAGCATATCCCACGTTATGTCTTGAAGAATTTCTGACATGCTTAATACATATCCTGTGCTGTGCTTCATAGCTGAGACAACATTGTACGATTTTCTTCTTATTTGTATGCATCTGATGTTTTTTTTTCTGAAGGTATCTCAGCAGCTGATGTACAAATTGAGAGGGCAAAGTTGAACGCCGATGAGCAGATGTGCTGGTACTTTCAATATCCCTCACACTCTTCTTTTGGTTTGAATATCTGAAAATTTTCGATACTGCAGTAACTTCATTAAAGTTTAGGTGGTGTGCCCAGATAAAGTTTTTGCCTCCACAAATAATTGAATAGTATTTTTGTGGCTATTTTGCCGTAACAAATTAGATGCTCCTGAATGGTATTTTGTGGCTATACTTGTAGATCTTTAACCATGTAATAACTTCATACACACTTGTTTGGCAGCGATTGTTGCAGGACACCAATTGTTGATTATCATCGTCATTGTTCGAATTGCTCTTATGATCTGTGCCTTCGTTGCTGCCAGGATCTTCGAAGGGCATCACTTCCTGATACTAAGTTAAACGGGAGTAATTATAGTTCGTGCATACAGTTAGAAACAATGTTTCCTGGCTGGAGAGCAAACTTCGATGCAAGTATTCCATGCTTACCGCGGGACCATGGTGGCTGTGGCTACACCCGTTTAGATCTTCGTAGAATCTTCAAGATAAATTGGGTTGCGAAACTGGTGAAAAATTTGGAAGAGATGGTCAACGGTTGCAAGGTCAATGATGCTAGCTATCCCGACAAGGAGGGAAATGATAATCACCTGTATTGTCCATCATCTGAAGACCTTAAGACTGAAGGAATTGTTGAATTCAGGATGCACTGGGCTAAAGGTGAACCTGTTATTGTCAAGAAGGTTTATGATACATCATTGTTCTCAAGTTGGGATCCCATGGTTATATGGAAACAAATGAGTGAAATCAGTAATGAGAGAATGAGTGATGCTGATAGAATAGTAAAGGTTATTGATTGCTTGGACTGGTCAGAGGTATGAAATCCATTCCTCGTGCATCATTCTTCCTCATTTTTCAAAGTCATATAATGTCATGCATGTATGCATTTTTTCCTGTTGCATTGCCCATGCAAACAGGTAGAGATACAACTGAGCCAGTTCATGGAAGGATACACACAAGGACGCAGTCGTCAAGATGGTTGGCCAGAGATGTTGAAGCTGAAGGATTGGCCTTCCCCTAGTGCTTGTGAGGAGTTCTTCTCGTACCAGAGACCTGAATTCATCAGTCAACTCCCTTTAGTGGAGTTTATCCATTCTAAGTGGGGGCTTCTGAATGTTGCTGCAAAAATGCCTCACTACTCCTTGCAGAATGACGTAGGACCTAAGATTTCTCTCTCTTATGGCATGCTTGAGGAGTTGGGTAGAGGTGATTCTGTAACCAATCTCCATTTGAACATCCGTGATATGGTGAGTTTTACACTTTGATGTCTTTTTTTTCCTGACTCTTGATATCTTTCAATTGTGCATATGTATTGCACTTTCCTATAAGTTAGGTTTTGGAGTTAAATGGTTGTTCTTATATACTTGTTACATTTATGAAGCTTGTTATATAAGTAAATAGTGTCTCTGCCTTTCAGGGCATTGTTCATCGTATTTTTAAAATGAAAAATGTAGGTGATACTAAAAAAATGATGTAGCTATTTGGAAAGAGGCCGAAATTTCGGTTACTTGCATCCTTGATACAATTTGAAAGGGAGAAACTTAGGATCATATGCAGCTATTTAATGAACATAACAAAATTAAGTTGTATATTCATGTTTGGATAAGTATGACATATACCTAAGCTTGCGTATACATCTGAATGTGATAGCCTTATTACAAGCGCTACCTACTGCTTGTTCCATCCATCTATGGTGATATATGTTGGGGTTTCTGTGTAGCATTTCCTTATTTCCCTAGCCTTAACTGTAAAAGCAAGTTTGTTTTTATGTTTGCTTTTCCACTATTGAATTTTGGCATTTTCCTGATATAACCTTAGGTATACATACTAGTTCATACATCTGAAACGAAGCTAGATGGGGGGAAGAAGAAAAGTCTTGACGAGGATAAGAAAGCTAGTGATAAGTTAGAGACCAAGGATTCATCTATGGACCCCCCACCCAAAGGTTTGGGTTCAACAGATTCACCAAGTTCCCTGCTTGATGGGCATGATCATCGAGGGCATGATCATCGAGATGAGTTTACAGTGAACCTGAACATGCAATTTGATGCGACACAAAATCAGCACCACTATCAATCTGGCACTGTTCAAGAAGAGAACAACAACCTTGGGCATGAGAATGGAGATATTGGCACAACTGCATCCCCATCCAGTCCAGGGATCCTTTGGCATGTTTTCCGTCGGGAGGATGCCCCAAAATTAAACGACTACTTACATTCTCATTGGAGTGAATCCAAGGAGGTTGGTGCTTTACAAAACCCTGTCGTAAATTGTTTCCCTTTGTTCGTTGATTCCAATTTTTCGGTTGCTAGTAACTGAGCCATTTATGGAATCCCAGATGAGCCTTTACAACGATGCCGTGTATCTGAACAAGCTTCATATGGCAAAGTTGAAGGAAGAATTTGGTCAGATATATATTCCTCTTTTCTACTCCCTGCTTTGAATAGTCATGGGCCTCATGGCATATGTTTTCCTCCACGTTGATGCTTTGGTACAATTAGGCTTAGAGCAAGAGAAAGCAACCTTCAACAAATAACTCCACATCTTAACATCATTACTGCTAAGGAAAAAACGTGGTCTCCATTTCTATTATTTCTTTTGTTTGAAACTTGAGTGCTACAAATTTCTGATCAGTGCCGCTGACTCCGAAATATGTTGTTTTTGTGATGTTATAACTTGCAATATGTTTTTTTTTTTTTTGGGGGGGGGGGGGGGGGGGGGGTAAAGGCTTTATAGCTTCTCTGGATTAGTTGAAATTAATCGCATTGCTTCTTCTATTGCAGGGGTGCAACCATGGTTGTTTCAACAGTACTTGGGGGAGGCAGTATTTATTCCTGCTGGTTGTCCATTTCAAGCGAGGAATCTTCAGGTGAGGTTTAAATATGGCTTCTTTTTTTCTGCATGTGTTGCTATTATGTGTTTTGAGTTCAGGCATCTTATGTGTTTCCAGTTATGTGTGAAATGGTTGTTCAAGGCATTGTTTTCTTGTTTACTGAGGAGCCAATCATGCACATCTTGATTTTGTTGTCCATGGAATGCCGGTTTCTCATGATTACCGTTTTTCCTTGACCCTTGTTGCAGTCGACAGCTCAGTTAGGTCTTGACTTCTTGTCTCCTGAGAGCTTAGGAGACGCCGTGAAGTTGGGCGAAGAAGTTCGTTGTCTTCCAAATGATCATTCTGCGAAGCTCCAGATGATGGAGGTCAGTGACCAGGAACGACTTCTGACTCTAAGATCCTTTCATCATGATTGGGAATGCTCTATGCCCTCTTTGATCTCTTTTTGTGTTCGTTGTGGGTCTGGTTCTGTCTTGATGCTATTGCTCATTTTTCTGTGATAATTTGGTTTCCAGGTTGGAAAGATATCGTTGTATGCGGCCAGTTCAGCAATTAAGGAAGTACAAAAGTTGGTTCTTGATCCAAAGTAAGAGGAACATGGAGAAAATATTTTGCATGTATTTGTTATTCTTTGTTTTCTGTGATACGTTTTGAAGAATGATTGTCCCCTTCACAATATGCTTCCTCTTGAGAACTGGGTCAGATACCATCAAAGCATGATTTTTAGCCGACAATGAGGCTGGTGTCATCGTTGTCTATTTGGTTTCTCTTAACATTTCTTTTTGCTGGTCACGTTGTTGTAGGCTTGGTGCGGATCTGGGTTTCGATGATCCCAATTTGACCAAGGTGGTCTCGGAGAATCTGGAAAACATGATCAAACAAGGACAAATCGCCTGCATATGATGAGTATCCCTTGCAGCTCCATACTGTCGTCAAAAGGAGCGAAGACCCGGTAGAAGAATCCAGCAAACAATTGGCAAAAAATTGCTGGAGCTTTTGTTGTACGAGTAAATATTGTAGGCTATACTCTCTTCAGTTCCTGACAGTGTATAAATTATAATTTATATATGAGCATGTGAATTGTAATTTGGTGAGGAAATTCTTGTCTGTACTGTACAAAAGCCTCTTGTCAACGGCTCGCACCGCTAGAATATTAAAGTTTTCTGTTAATGCAGTTAGAAAGTACTCCACGGTAGATCAAGTGCTCCTTATGCAGAAATTGTCTTTGCCAAATTCCTGATCCACTTCGAGCACATCATCCATACGCTCTGATCAGGCATAGAATATCCAAATACAGGAGCTTGTCGATTCCGACGAAGGTAGCACAAAGGGTATCAGTGGAAAAAATTATGGGAGAGGCAGACTGCTCCAATATCGTTCAAGGCAATTCCCAGCGTGCCTTTATTTTCAGAGGAAGCATGTAGTCTATCACAAAAGTATATGACAGACTAGTATATGATTCACAAATTGACAAAAAAAAAAAACAGAACTTGTCCTCTACAACACTTCAGTTTTATTAGCTTAAAATATGGTCATGGAGCCCCACAAATTACGGTGGAGGTATTCAGTTTTCTTCAGATGTTAACTCAGATGAATAGATATGCAGCCCTCATCATCCAAAAGCACCAACAGCAACTTTGTAATCCCTAACATGAAGCAGCTTTGTTATTTGTCTGAAGAATCAGACAGCTTGAATTGGGTTAGTTGTGATGCTCATTATAAACAAGGAAGCGGCGTTCAGGTTAGCCTACGAGCTCCTCCATCATGCCCTGCATGCAAAGTAAAAGTAAATGAATATTTGAACATACGAATCAGACTGTAATCGATATAGCAAATGCAGAAAGAGGATCATGCCTGCATGATGTAAGGCTCGGCATCAGTACACTTCAGGAAGTGAATCGAGTGGCGAGCAAGATTGGTATCTTTGTCACCTATAGCAGTGACACCTATATCTTCAAGGACTCTCACTTTTATGTATGGATCTTTGGGTGGCACCATATCCTACCAAAGTAATATGGATCAACGTTCAAAGAGAACAAGTAATGAGCAGCAGAATGTCCACTTCAGCACATTAGACACCAAGCCAAGGGAGCATACCACAGTTAGATCAAGACTGCCCATCTCCCTCATATAAGATTGCAAGGCTGACACGTGATTCTTAAAGTAGCGTTTTTCAACATCGCTAAGTTTCCTTTCAATTTCTGGAGGAAGCACACGACCAACCTTCCAGCTCAAACTACATAGAATATCAGCTCTTTTATACCTGCACATGCAAATACACAATAGCATTCACAATGAAACTCCAAAACATAATTAGCCGGAATTGTTTAGCAGCAAATGAGGCTTCTGATTACATGTATGCCGTGAGGCAACGCTTATTGCGCAGCAGAGAAAGATGATGGATAAGCATTCCAAAGTGATCAGCATTTCTTGTTGACTGAACATCCAAGCCCTCTTCCTGCATTTTCCTGCCAAAGCAACTCTAAGTCAGGACACCATTTAGATCATACGCAGACAACACTAGGCCATAGAGCGAGAGTTTGATTGTACTGAGACCCATACATCTGATCAAAACAGACATAATATGAGTGCCTAGCACATTACCTTGAAATTGGCATTGTGAAGAAAAGTAGTGCAAGTGAAACCAGGTGAATAGGCAAGACAAGAGATGAGTGACGGCTTGCCTGGTAAGTTCATAGAATTGACTGTAATGGACATTGCATTCTTTGATTACTTGGTTAAACAAGTCATCCTACCAAAGAGAAGGAAGGAAATATTTGTCAGATATAGCACCTTGTAGGTGGAATAACAGGATTGGCACAAATAAGAAAGTACTATTCAAGCATCAGCATGACAGAGTATAAGATGTTAATGAACTTAGACTGGCAGCAGAGAACAAAATATGAATCTTAGCATGTCTCTCCCTGAAAATGACTTGGATGATGGATTGAGTCGTGATCAACCACAGTTCCAGCATGACAAGCAACTTCAGACGACTCTAATAGACCAGAAAACATCGATTTTCCTTCTCGCCAAACCACAGATAATTCATGCATACATTTGTCTAAGAATATGTAAAGTTCACACAATTATCGAAAACAAATCACCAAACCAAGGAGCAATCAATCTCACATTGAATCGAGTTAGCTGCCCAGGTTCCGCAGACGCGAGTTCCTTCACCAATTGGCACCCTCTTCTACCGTACATCTCCGCCTGCTCCATCAGTTATCCCAGTCCCTACGCAATTGAAGAAATCGTATCAATACCCACCACCACGAAACCCTAACAGCACCAATTGCTTTCAAACAAGCACGATCGAGGTGCTCGAAATTGTTCACCGAATCGAACATATATCGAATCATTATTCAATCTAAACTTCAATTCAGCAATCGATTTCGCAGAATTAGATTGATGAGAAACTAGGGTTTTGTACAAGAATGTTCTGGGAAGATTGGAAATCATACAGCCGCAGAATAGAAACTTGCCACAGGAATGACGGCGGCTGCGGCGAGGGTTGCGGGAGGGGGGAGCGGTGGCGGAGGTCGATTGAACGGCGTGGTTTTCGGGTTGGAGTGAGTGGGAGATGAGGTAGACAGAAGCAGACAAGCAACTCATTTCCCTCGCTTTTAGTTTTTTCTTTTTCGCGCCACATAAATTCGAATTGACAAACAATAGTCACGCAATTTTTAAGACTTCCTTATAAAACTTAATTCAATTGAATTGAGATTTTTTTAATAAGTTATAATGTTATTTTATTTGAAATTTTTTTTAAATAAAAATATCAAAATATTTTTATTTTTTGTTTTAATATCATAGTAAACATCCTTATTTCATTTTTTTATTCATTTTACTCACATAAATAAATAAAATTAAAAATTTTATATTAAAAATTAATATATACATAAATTATAGTTTAAAGTTAATCCATTATAATTTTTCATATGGAGGAATAATTATTACTCTTAAATCATCCAGCATAGCAGTTAAGTCGACATTAGATGAAATTTTATTTTTTTTGGATTTATATGAGAAAAATTATTATTTTCTATTTAATTTAAAAAATAGACGGAAGATTCCTGAACTCTGAGTGATCATGACACATATAGCCCAACAGGCCCACCATTAACGAAAGTACTCGTAAAACATGAAAAGCGTTAAAAAAACGCGAGGAGACGAGCAATTCGATGATTGCGGTTATGCTTTCGACTCCATCATATTGATCACAGAAACCCCTGACACAGAAGAAAAGTCTGGAAACACCAACCGCAAGCATCGAAT
>LIEC01000018.1:0-24088 GCA_001925005.1 Drosera capensis
AAAATATTCTATTTTTGTTTTTTAATATATCAAAATAATTCTAAAATAATCAAAAATTAAAATTCACAACTTAATACATCTATCCGTAATTTATATGAGAGAGGCAATAAATCACAACATTTGCCCCCGTGTGACAGCTTGTATTGACAGGATAATAGATCGTAGCTGACTTAACCAACTCGTAAAACATTTTCCGAGTGTCCGAAGTAAAACCTGAACTCAGATATTGATAACTGGCACATGCATAAATTACGGCAATTACAAATCCAATGCAACAACGAAGTCTCAACAATCTCTCAGTCTGGCCCCATAACATGCAGATATCATACTTTCAAAGAACATTGGGCAGGGCACGTTGATGATTCTGCCTGTGATACACTCACCTAATCATGGATCTTGAAATCAAAACTTAGGTTCTGATAAAACACCGGTGGAGAAGCAAAGACCAAACACACCCATGATGAGTTGGGATGGAAAAATGTTTATCTTCTTCGCATCCCTCGTCCACCACGGAAAGCACCAGCTCCGCGGCCTCTACCTCCCATGGCACCAGCAGCTGCTTCTCCTTGTGCACTCTCCGACTGGTACGAAATCAAAGCCAAATGGGAAAAACAAAATCAATATGATGAACAGAGTAAAGCTTAAGAACAACAAAAGGAATCAAGGTTGAAGAATCAAGGGGGCCCAAATTCTCGATCCTAAGACTGCAGAGTCTGAGATGTAATGATTTCCGAGTAATTCTTGATTATAAGCAAACCTATATTTTGGTGCCTTATAGTGCCCATCGTTACCAAGCAAACCCCGAACTTCGAACGCTTTTTGGACAGTGCTATGCATGACACATCATCCAAGCTATTATAGCAGTTCAAGTTAAATAGTTCATGAGCTATTTTTAGAGATCATAGGTGTAATAAACACAGCATCCAAGCTATTATAGCAGTTCTAGTTAAATAGTCCATGAGCTATTTTTAGAGATCATAGGTGTAATAAACACAGCAAGGTGTTTCAATAGAATCGAAGCCTCAGATCAAAAATTAACTAAATACAACAGATGCCCAACTCCAACATCCATGAGCCAACTAAACAACCTCTAAACAGAACCATGCCAACAGACAGAATTAGGAGAAAGCTTGAACAAAGATGAGGAAAGCAACAAGAAATTTAACCAGCCTAAAAATATCCTTGGTTGCCAAACTTTGAGTTAAAGCTGTTACCTTTGGATTCTTTACAGTTTCGTCCACACTCAATACCAGACAAGCAGCCTCAGTAGCGGCATTTATCGCATTTATCTGCAATGACAAGCATCAGATGCGGCCACCAAAAACAAAGTCGTATGAAAATTTGCGATGCCCAAATTTGATGCATACCTTTACCACCGCTGGTTCCCAAACAAAGTTAGCAAATGAATCCGCAATGCCTCCAGTGTTTATATCCACCCCATAATTTGCACCCTCACCTGCAATTTATCAATTGGTATTCATCTAAGTAGCATAAACAAGGCCTCATATTTGACATTTATAAAAAGCCAAACAATTATTGTCCTATTTATCCTGATGCCTTTTCCGCTCATTCATGAAATGAGAAGAGGTTAAAGAAGCATTCTAACCAGAAGGAAGTGCATGCTTCTGTCTCAACTTGTTCAATACGTCAGTCGCATCAAAGCCTGCATTATCACAAAGCTGCCTTGGAATGACCTGAGACAACAAAACAGATAAGATTAAAGTTGTAACATGCAAGATATCCTCCGTATGCAAATTTTGTAAGATGGCATATCTACGTAAGGCACGGATACAACAGAAGCTCCATATAATTCACTGAAAATTAGAACACATATCTATTTTACACCGACTTTACAACGTCAAGGTAATTTTTACAACATCAACCATCATAACCAGGAAAGGCAGCTTTGAGACAAGGGCAAACCTCTAAAGCTTTAGCATAGGAGTTGATAAATAGCTGAGATTTCCCTGCAATAGTACGGGCATGTTGCCTCAGGTGACTGCTTATCTCCATCTGTAACCACTCATGGGAAATGAGCATGAACTATGATAGAAAAAATAATTCATGTAAGAATTGAGGTCCGGAAAATGATGATTTACATCTATGGAACCACCACCAGCAACAACAGTAGAATTCTTTAACGCTCTTCTAACAATCATGATAGCATCATGTAGACTCCGCTCAGCTTCTTCGATGAACTAAGAATGATAAAATAAAAAACAAAATAGAGTCAAACATCAAACTGTAAACAGTCAGTCAGTAATATGCTATAGTAATAAAGATTAAAGAAGCACCTGATCAGCTCCACCACGGAGAACGATTGTCGCGGTTTGGCCAGATGGGCATCCGCTAAATATGTTGAACCTTTCATTCCCCACTTGCTTCTCTTCGAATACTTCACATGTTCCCATAACCTATTAAGATTAAAGAGTTAAGTTACAAAGTGAATTGATTGTTAATTAAACACGTGAAAACAATTGACATATCAGGTTTCAATAAAGGAACAAACCTCATCAATGATATTGTAAACAGATGTTTGGACAGTTCCTCCAGTTGCAGCAGCAACCCTGCGCAGATCTTCTTCCGTTACACGACCAGCACAGAAGATATCACGGTCAGCAAAGTACTGCATGCAGAGAGTGTGTTCAGAAAACATATTGGGGAAACTAGTTATCTCATTCAAGAATGATGTGTCAGACTAGTCACTCGTTGCTACTTGAGCCAGCTTTCTGCTTATTTTTCAAATTTCTTCGATGGTTAATGCTGAGATAATTCACTCAATATACTCAAGTCCAAAGCCCAGTGTGTTCTTTATTAGATACATGAGATTTCATCTTTTTAAAATCTTGTTCCCCTTTCTTAAATCAACTTCGTTCTTATACTTTTTCTCTTAAAAAAACATGAATAAACCATCGAGAAAAAGTCTCTACCTGTGTTGCTAAATCGCCGATTGCTAATCGAGAAAGAACAATCTTAGCGCCACTCTGCGCACATTTATCCAACTTATCATAAATGATATTCCATTCAGCATCAACAATTGATTGATATTGGGATGGATCTGCAAGTCTGCCAAGAAAAGGGAGTGAGTGAACTTCATATCCATGCCTAGAAAGGAAGAAAATTTTAGCAGTCACAAGGAACAAGGACAGACCTTATTTCTGCATTCTCTTTCTCTGATTTAAGTTCCAACTCAATGTTTAACAAAAGGATTTTTGGTTCCAAAAACTTCTTTGGCTGCTGCTCGAAGCCGGCATAGGAGAAAGTCTTTTTGAAAGCAACTCCATTTACCAAAAAGGAGTCTCTCATGGTGCCTCCAGGAACCTGCACAAAACAAAGCGAAATGTAAAATCTTCCAGAGAGCTCCATCGTACAGATGTAAGACACGGCTCAAAAAAATTGTACAGACAGAACAGTATAAACCACGCTAATTTGGAACTTCCTACAGATGTACCTAACATATTGATTATACATACACAAAGAAATTACCCCTGTTCAGCTAGGACGTCACATATATACCTTCTTTATACCAATCAGATTCAATCTATCATCATCGCCAATGGCAAGGACTGCATCTACAACCATAGTTGCAAAGAACTCCTTTTCACCTCCAATCAGCTTTGAGGATAGTGTAGTGGCAGCGCATTTTGCTAGCAGGCTTTTCTTTTCCTCTAAGCTTTTCCCTTCAATGCTCACGGCCAACTGTTTGATCTTCTCAATGGCCTATATTTGCATAGCAAAGGAATTAGTCTGCTTATATTTATGTTGCAAACCGAATAAATAAAAACAAAAACAGATAGTTGTATTTGCACTGAAAAGTGAGTTTTCTTGCCGTAAGACACAGGACAGGAAGTGCAAAAACAAAATAAAAATAAAATACTTTATTGATCTAAACTAACCAACTGGCATGCGCTTCTGTAACTACGGATAAGATTTTGAGGGTGGACTCCATCCTCGATAAACGGTTTTGCTTCTTTCAAGAATTCACCAGCCAGAATAACCACAGTTGTGGTTCCATCACCAACCTACAAATATTAACATCAACAAATTTAAGCTTATTCAAGGATTTTTTTTTATAACTCATCTGCTGTGATTATGCTATTAAGAGCTTGAATGAATTCCTGCAAATTCTATGCATGCTTTTCAAGCCTGTACAAACAAATGGACAAGAAATTATACCTAAAATTTAGCAGTTCGACAAAATTACTAGCTCTGTATCAAGGGATCACAAAACTTAAAGCACTTCAAAACCTTCTCAATCCCAAACGAAATCTGTTTCTAACAAGTATCAACAACTCCTCTATTTTACTCAGTGTGATACTAATATGTAACTTGTTAAGATGCAAATGACAATCATTTCCTTCGGTTATTCACTTCATTCGCACATTCCATAACACATCCGCACAGCTCTCGCTAAATCCCGAATCTTTTTCCAGACAGATTCATGGCACACAACTTCACACCTAAAGCTAGGATGCTCCCCCATTTCAAGCATAAACCTAATTATTCTTCAGACTCATACCAATAAGAAGACAAACAAAATTATAATCAAACAAAAGCAACATGAACCAGTCACCGCCACCAAGCTACCCCAACTACCACATTCCCAAATAACCAAACTTCTCCCTCCCCAATTCAAAATTCCAATCCAAACATGAACAGAACACATTTCCTACAAGATCCTCAAACTAAGATCACCCAAATCCAATCACCTCGGAATCCTGCGATTTCGCGATATCGACAAGTATCTTTGCAGCAGGATGCACAATATCCAAAATCTTCATAATCGTGGCCCCGTCGTTCGATATCGTAGTATTCCCCTTATCATCATGGATCAGCTTGTCCATTCCACGCGGCCCTAGTGTCGTGCGGACAACGTCGACGACGGCGTAGCAGGCGTTGATGTTGCTGATTAACTGTGCTTTTCCTTGGGATGTGTCGGTGCCTTCCTTGAGGAGGATGATTTGGGGTTGCATCATCGCCGCCATGTGTGGTCGGAATTGCGGGTGGTGAGGGTGGTTGGTGGCGGCGGAGAGGGGTTAGGGGGAGAATGAGGTTAGGGTTTGTGGGAGTGGGAGTGAGAGTGGGAGAAAAAGGGGCTTCGACTTCGAGATGGTTGCAGTGGAAGGGAGCTTGCTTCTTTTCCTAGACCATTTTGTAAGTGTGGCAATTAGTTGATTTGGTCCATCCGTCACTGCTATATCTTTCAAATCATCACAACCGTAACATTTATATATTAATAATAAAATTGACGATGATATAATGGATCAACGAAAAGATCTATTTAATTTTTTTTTATAAATTTATCATAAAATATTAAAAATGATATAAGTTATAAATTATTATTTTGAATCAAAATTAAATTCAAGTTATATTGTTTCCTAATAAAAAAATAACACATCAAAATATATATAATAAATAGTACTCCTTCGTATTACAAAAGATGCAATATTTTGACTTGCATCATGAATTAATGTGTGTATTGAATTTTATAAAAATGACTTATTTATTCTTTTGGTGGTTTTGAGTGAAAAGAAATGAGAAAAAGAAAATTAAGAAAAAAAAATAGTGGGATGAGTTCATATGATATAAAATAAAAATCACAGATGTTTTATAATTTTATAAAAAACCGTTTTCAAATAAAAAAAATATTGCATATTTTGTGGCACATCCAAATTTGAAAAGTGATGTATCTTTTGTACAACAGAGGGAATATAATTACCGCGTAACCTTATAATTATTTTGAAATGAAAGGAGTATTTATTAATTTGTCATAAACACTTTCAATTGAATGGAAGAATTATACCCTTGTCATTTTCGTTTCATTCAAATTATAACAATTTAGTTTTTCTCATAATCGAGGTAAATTTTGATCCATATCATGAGATGGGCCGGGAGGGTGTTTGATGAGATGCCCAAGAGGAATGTGGTGTCTTGGACTATGATGGTGTCTGGGTGTGCGAAGCAAGGGAGGTGTGTTCGGGCTTTGGAGTTGTTTCAGAAGATGAGGAGGTGTGGGGTTGGGTTGGATCAGGTGGCGCTTGTTTCGGCTTTGTCGGCTTGTGCAGAGTTGGGTGACTTGGAGTTTGGGTAGGTGAATACGCTCTTATGTCAAAAGCTCGTTCGATGGGAGAAAACATGAAATTAATATTACTCTGCATAGTGCCTTGATTCATATGTATGCTAGCTGCGGTGCGCTTGAGGAAGCAAATGAAGTATTCAGAGGTATGTGGAGAAGAAATACTGTTTCTTGGAATAGCATGATTTCGGGGTATGCTAAGCATGGACATGGAGAAGAAGCGTTGAGGGTGTTTGAATGGATGCAAGACGTGAAAGTGGAGCCTGATGCTCTAACCTTCATCGGAGTTCTTAGTGCCTGCAGCCATGCAGGATATGTAGAGAAAGGGACGCATTACTTCAAGGAAATGAAAGAGAAACGGTCGATCGAGGCAGGGATTGAGCACTATGGTTGTATGGTCGATCTTCTGAGCCGTGCTGGGCGCCTGGATGAAGCATACAGTCTTGTTGAAAGCATGCCCATGAAACCCAATGATGCTATCTGGGGTGCTCTTATCGAGGGCTGTAGAATCCATAGGAATACCGACCTTGCATTCCATTCTGCTCAATATTTAACTCAGCATCAAGATGCCGAGATGGCTATGGGTTATCTTGCACTCCTATATGATGCTTATGCAATGGCTAAAAGGTGGGATGACGTTATCAGAGTAAGGCAGGAGATGATCGAGATGGATTCAGGAAAGCCTAGTGGCAGAAGCTGGGTGCAGATAAATAGAGGGATTCATGATTTCATTGCAGGAGATCAGAGCCTCAAGCATATCACTTCTATCCACCGCATTTTGTATAATCTAACATGGGAAATGAGTAGTATAAAGTGCTACCCTGATGTCTACCATGATCCTGTGGACTTTGAAGGTTCCGAATTTGGTGCACAGCATGATCTTTTCTGGAAATAGATTCCAGCAAACTAATGATTCCTTATCTTTTTTACGGATTAGTAGTGTCTTCACTGATATCTGCAGAGAAATTGCTCAAGCTGGATTGGTCTGAGAACAGCATTGAGAAGTTACTATGCCGTCTAGGTATCCGATTTCGCCGTGCTAGTAGTAGCATGAGGATCTGCGTGATCCCGAAGCACTAGGTTGATTATGGCATTGATCAAACTCTCTAACGTTAAGTATTTCTTTGACCTGTTCTAAATCGTCCTGTGGCCATTTCAATGAGGCTGTATGAGCTTAATGGCCGTGTAGCTTTTTGCTTTTTACGGAGTTCTCCGTATTTCTTGCTTTTTATAGTGCTACAGTTTTTCTTTCCTTTAGCCTTTTGCTTTTTTACGGCTTTTTGCTTTTTGCTTCTACTCTCGACCTCAGCGATGAACACTCTCTTCCCCCCACGAGGGATTAAATAGTTTAATACCATGTTGGATTGGATAGAATTTAGTAGGTAAAAAATATTTTTAAAATAATAACGTGATATTAAACGTAGGATCAGACATGAAAAAATTATCGATATGGATGTATTTATTATATTATAAGACGATTTAAATAAAAAAACGATATTTATATTTTGTGACGGAGGAGGTAGGAAGCATTATTATCTTAGAAGACAGTTATTGTGGTGAATGGAGACGTGCAAATCCTAGTTTGCTCATTTTTTGCACAAATTACTTGAATCTTGTGTCATGATGAAAACACATCGGTTGTGGTATTATGCTGGGTCGACTTACATCATGCTATATTGCGTCATGTCTATATTATTGTGCGTGAGAATATTCCCAAGACAAACTTCGAACTCAACTTCTGTTGTTCACATGTTAGTCCATAGGTGACCACTTCATCGTGTATAAATGCAGGGTCGACTGTCTTCTTCATTCCAATCAACGAACCAAACCATGGCAACCAGCTTCCACTCTCCCCTTATCCTTCTCCTGATTCTCCTAGCACTAACCCTTCCCTCGAAATCCAGCGCAGGTGGAATCGCAGTATACTGGGGCCAAGAAGACAACGAAGGAACCCTAACAGACACCTGCAACTCGGGCCTATACAAGTATGTCAACCTAGCCTTTCTTTGCAACTTCGGTTACGGGCAGTCGCCCACGCTGAACCTAGCCGGGCACTGTGATCCACCCTCGGGCGGCTGTAAGAGTGTGAGCAATGGCATTCGTTCTTGTCAAAGCAGAGGCATCAAGGTGTTCCTCTCCCTAGGAGGAGCTGATGGGAACTACGGCTTCTCAACAGCCGATGAAGCTCGCGGCCTAGCTCAGTATCTATGGGACAACTACCTAGGCGGGCAGTCAGGAAACCGCCCCCTAGGCGATGCTTCCCTCGATGGCGTTGATCTGGACATCGAGCAGGGCTCAAGTCATTACTACGCTGATCTGGTGGGGAGACTGAGCGAGATAGGACAGCAGCATGGCAAAAAGGTTTATTTCAGTGCCGCGCCACAGTGTCCTTTCCCGGATCAATGGGACGATCCCGTGCTCAGGACAGGACTGATCGACTTTGTATGGATACAGTTCTATAATAACCAGGAATGCGAGTTCAAGTCTGGGAACCCTGTGGATTTCCAGAACTCGTGGAGGAAATGGACGTCGTCGATCCCTGCTAGGAAGTTTTTTGTTGGGCTGCCAGCGTCTCATGCTGCTGCTGGCGACGGGTATGTTCCGTCGGCCCTGATGAAGTCTCAGTTGCTGCCTTTTGTTCAGCAGTCTGGGGACAAATATGGAGGAGTTATGCTTTGGGATAGAGGCAATGATATCAAATCTGGTTACAGTTCCAAGATTATTGGGAATGTTTAAAGTTCATGATTGTAATTCTATGTTAACTAATGCAGGAGGGATACCAATTTCCTTCTCTTGAATAACAATATTGTCCTGCTTTTCTGTTGAGAAACCATTGCTCCACAAACGCATTGTGTATCATCATCTCTCATCGTCTTTGCGAACTCAAGTCTTTTGGGATCCTTTGTGAGTTAAGTGCTCGTAAGAGATTGCCGATTAAACGACAGATTTGTCGGATTTCTGATGTGAAAATATGAAGTTCGTCGCATTCGCTGTGACTGTCATTGATGTGGAGGTTGTGCTATGTTTGAGATCGAAGCTTAATTTTGATGCTAGACTTGGTGAGAGTGATTTACTTTGGCTAATGGTCCTGCTTGGCCAAATCTCACCATTTAGTTTGGTCACACAAGATCTTTCTTCTGACTTACATTATTTTTCATCAAGAAACCTATCTACTCCTACGCGTACATTTCTCTAGTTTCGCAACTTCCCTCAATACACTTGATATGGTTCGATGATGTACTTCGTCAGACATTCGAGATCATAGACCAGGCACGAGACCATAGAACATAAGGGTTTGCCAAGTCCAACAGGATTTAAATCCTTACTTGCAAATAATACCAGATTGCTTAGGCTACTAGTAGCACGCTCTTGGGCACGATTTCATTGGATTTGGCTTGACGAGTCTACAAGTTACTGATAAGTTACTCGATAAGAAGCCGTCCTAGGGGAGTCCGACCTACATACCAAGGTCAACTGTTATAAGTCGAGCATCATAGATATTTCGTACCAAACCACCCTGACTGTCAAGCATCAGTCTGATCTACACACTTAGGTTGTGAGGACGAGAGTACAGTATGATCGCCGACAATGCTGATGCGAGGTTGGAAGAAATTTAACTGGAAAACGTTACATGCGCTCATCGAGTTGGTCAACCTGTGATCACTCTTACCGATGACATCAAGCATCAAGCATAACAATGGATAAATTCGATGCATGGCAAGACTGACCGTAACCGTATACAATCATAACAAAGACACAGGGGATAATGAATATAGACTCCAGAGAACAATATTTTTTCCCTTCCCGTGATGACATGAACTCATCTGCGAAACAAGAAGTTTCTCGTCACTCGGGACTGTATAATTTCTTACAGATACAATTTACATCAAATACAAATATACAATACAAAAAAAAAAAAAAAACAAATGATGGGTTGCTCTACCCTTCTATGCCACATTTGGTAAGCCTAATCGTTTCTATACAAAATTTCCCTCCCTATGCCTCCTATTTGAATCTCTAAGGTTGTAAGATATGACATGAACTAGAAGGTTACACTAAATAATGGCACAACTAGAAGGTTACAGCTTTGTACACGGTCAATTATCGTATAAGGCGCTTCCCATCCCGTGATTATTGCGCTCATATTTCACAAAAGAGCCTCTCTCCGTTAGATTGGCGCCACCACACAAAAACCCAAGTGACCATTCAGCCACCTCGCCAACACGCCTCATGGTGCAAATCACCTACTATATCACACTCTGTACAAGACTTGGGCCACAATCGACGGGAACTTAACAGCGCCGTGCTGCACGATGAACTTCTCTTTCCAAGAACTGGTGCAATCTGAAAACCAGCGGTTTCAGCTCCCTTTCGTCGACCATGTCTCTTGGAATCATGGCTGTGAGAGCACGGAAACTTCTCCGGGGGTTCGTATCTAAGGGCCTGATCTTCCTCAGCTCGTTTGGTCTTTCATGGACCTCACCACGACCCGCCCACTCTACAAGGAGAGGGGAAGAGACACAAGGGGGCAAAAAGACATTTTCAACTATGTTGCACTCGCACCTTTCTTTGGCGTCCCTTTTGACTTCTCAAGTTCTGCCTCTTTTTCAGCTTTCTTCTTTTCCAACTCGGCCTGTTTGATGTTATCCTCATGAGCTTTCTGAAATGACCTCACAAAGTTCAACAGAGTTGCAGTTACTGCATTCAGTCCAAAGGGAAAACAGATCAGCAACGCTCCCGCGTAAAAAAGATGGACTAGAATCATTTCACTGAACTCTCCCACTCCAACAATCCAAACATGAGAACTGATGCATAATATCAGAAGTCATCTGCCGAAGCAATAGAATTACCTTGTTCAAACGGACAACGGGCGGGATCTTCACCAAAATAATTTGCGAGCAGATCTGCTTTTTGACCCTGAACATGAAGAATCAAGTGTTGGAAACATGCACCAACACTTTTGGGAACTCAAATAGGCCATAATAAGGAAACAGATCACGTACGGCTATTGAGTACAGATTCATCACAGATGACACCTCTGTCTCAGCCACAACAACGAACCCTTTCAAGGTCTGCATGAGAAAGAAATATGTATAGTTCGTAACAAGGTACATACAGCATCACCACATCCTACAATATATTCTAACAGGATTTCATTAACCAAACCTTTTTCATAAGGAGACACATGCCCAAAAGAAAAAAAAAAGAAAAAAAGTGGTTTGATGGCTCAGTGGATAAAAAGAAATTGATATGGAGACAGTAAACTTGCTACACAAAACAAAAGAAAAACCAAGGCGACATCTGTAAACTAGGGAGTCTAATAGAAGCGTCTACGCACTGTACAGAAAGTTTCAGATACAGGGCCATCATTTTCAGAAGCATTGAGTTCTTGCTTGACTTTTTCCAATCCCTTGGTTATGGCCTGCATTTCTTCAGCCAAGGACTTCAATTGTATCTGCAAAGCGAGATCATCTTATCAAAATACAGATGTCTCATATAAATCATGACCGGTAATAATCAAATCAAAAGCCAGGACCTAACCTTTGTTGCAGCTTCAAGGCTTACAAAGTCCTCATGGAAATTTAGTAGAACAGGCGACTTGTTGGCCAGATGCTGAAAAAAAATCGGTCACACATAAATAGGTCCATTTATAAACCAACAAATGGAAGAAGTAGCTTCTTGACAAGGAAAGCATATACTCTCATTTATGATTCGGGGAACTGTATCCATTAACCCTTATCCTCACAAGTAAAAAATATCTAAGATGAGAAGCTGCAACTTCTAGAGAAATCAGCAACTCGACATTTGATTTAGGGATCTGTATCGATCTTTGGTAATATAACTTTTGTTGAGAGGTACTCTAAAGGTAGATAAGCTCCATCACTGCACTTTCCTGACCGAGGAACTAAAAATGAAATAGCTAAATAAACAAAGAACTTTCATCAGAAAACATGGACGCAGAAAAAAAAGCCACCTAATATAACCGAATCATGCAACAAAACGTACAAATGAAATTTACACCATAGCATCAAACGAATCCTACATAGTGCCTAACTCACCCTTGTATTCCATGCCTACATCTATGGGATCTCTTTACTTCTGTACAATGGCAATTATCCTATATATTCCGTAACCCTCAAAAGAAATTCATATGATAATTCCTAACAATAAGACCATACTTCCTAACAATAAGACCTAGAAAAAACACATCTAACATTGTATTCAGGGAAATGCTTATAGATTTCCCATTCTTTTTGTACGTAGATAAATCATAATTTCAAAATACTTTCTTCTAAGCAACTTAATGATCAACGTTTTTCTCATGAACAGTTGATAAGAGAATGCTACATTAGTACTCCCTCCGTCCCACATATTTTGCATCGTTTTACCATTTCAGGATGTCCCAAATTATTTGCATTGTTTCCTTATTTGAGAAATTTTGTATGGTTGAGAAAATGAAGTTGGAAGAGGATAGAAGTAAATCTAAATTTACGTATCCAAAGTAAATGTTGGAAAATATATGGGACGGAGGAAATATATGGAAAGTACCTTGCAAAGGTAATGCATTAGTGTCATCTTGTTGTTTGTTGCACGAGTGTCAGTGAGCTTTAGAAGACTGTCCAACTTGAATCCAACAGCAGAACCTGTAGGCGATCAAGTTCACATTAACCAACATAAATCACACATCAACCTAAAAATCCAAGGGAAAAAACTTTAACCATCACCAGCGGAAAAATCTTGATACCAGCAGATAAGTAAAAAAAAAATACAGGGAAAAAGAAATAACCTCGCATAACATTGCACAGAAAAAACAATTGTTGGCTAAAAAATAGCAGAGGATTAAAAAAAACATAGAAGCTTGATACTATTCAAAAGTTATGATTCCTCAATCTACGCATTTACTAAGTGGCCACGTCCACTATATTTTCCATTTCACATACGTCCACTATACTGCACCACCGATGTTTTACCCTCTTATTTTTGCAGAGTGCTTGCATTGAATCATCAAGCCACAGAACATCATAATTGAGCGAAACATCAACTTCGCGAAATTTTTTACATTAAGATCCTCACCCCTTGCAGTGCCTTGATTTAGAGTATTCCCCAGGTTGAGAATCAACTGCATGATCGCCTTCAACTTCATAGAGTTGCGAACCTAGTTGACATATAAAAAAAAAAGATACAAGTGAAGAGATCAGAAAAAAAGACATGACAATAAGGTGAATTCTATCAGCCCTTTCTGTACCATACCTCCTCATATGCAGAATTTACGGTGCTTAAACTTTTCCTAAAATCTACGATCTGCAAGCAATGAGAAAAATAAGACAACTGGTGGATGGTATTGTGCTATGAGACAGTCAGAAAGTGAATGCCAGAGAGAGAGTTCAGGTAACTTTTTTTTTCCTTTTTGTAATTTTGTAACTGTCAAGGATGAGGGCCACCTGAGTATTGAACTGAATCTTGAATAAAAACACTCGCAACTTCGATTCCACTCGAGGGACTTTCATCAGCTCCATAAAATACTGAAAAGTAAAATTGAATGAACATAAGGTTTTCATTTGATTAAAGATCACAAAAGATACTGAGTTTCCTCTAACTCATAACCAACAAATGCCAGATTTCCACACATTTACAATTTTCTAAATAAGAGCAGTCCAAATAGTTTTATTCATATCAAGTTGTTAATTATTTTTTTATTTAGCTTTTGGTTATATGCTAAATTAGACAGAGTAACTTCCCTATCTATTACATTTTCTTCCATTCTCCGACTATATAATGAGCATATACTTGATAAGAATCCACAGTTAGAAATGTTTATAGCTCTTAACTAGGAATATAAAGAAAATGGTTAAAATCCCCAATTTACATCTAATGATAACGAGATCCTTATCCTGATAAGACTTGAAAATTTTCACACCTGCTCGCATTTTCCCAATTTCGTCTTGTCGCCAGAGTAGCCCTATTTGGATCAAAGGGAAAAATCAGAACACTCAAAAAAGTATTTAGAGGAAACTTAAAAAAGCGTTGCAGACCACAAGCGAGATAATTTTCTTCAGTTACTAACTTACTTTCCTTCATGAAACAACTTAAGCCAAATAGCCAGCACAAATTACAAGTTAAACTACTTAACCTTGAGAGTCTCCATCTCTTCCTTGGTAGGACAAAATTTTATAAGGTTTTCAACTTGATCAGCATCTAAAATTGATTCATCCAGTGCAAGTGCCGCAGCCTACAGAAAAGGTACATTAAATGGCGGAAGTCAATACACAACTTCTCTACAAAAAGGTAAATTCTTGAGTAAAGACAGAAACCAATTAAATGGCTGCTTACCCTTCATGCACTTGTTCAATGTCTTACCAAACCACATGAAAAATCAAAAGATGACAAGATCAATTTAGATTCCATCACATCTTATGCTAGTACTAGTAGATAGGATAATATGAGATCAATTTGCCTTAATCAAATAAAACTCAAAAAGCAAAACCTTTAGTGGTACTACAAATTTCATCGGTTTTTTCAACAGTGAAATCTACACCCTAGTGAACCAGATGAGATTCTTGCATTTCGACCTATCATCAGCTTGTTTCAGCTCACAATAGTCCCGCAATGGTAATCAGCTAAACCTGTTTTTAAATCGTGGTATTACTCTAAATCTAGTAACCAATTGTAGTGACTATTACCGAGAGAGCAACAGACGACAAATATAAGAAGTTATGAACACCACCTCAAGTGAAAGAGAACTGGAACTAAGAGATAATAAACATGACACAGTGATAATTAAATGTTGGAAGCTCCCAACCTACCAGATAACAGTGCAACAAGAAGGAAAAACCAACAAATATCAGGTAACATATAACATACCATTATGTCAGGGAGCGGCATCTTAACCTTTGTCAGCATGATTTCAGTATTATTTGCCCTCCTTGTATCAATCTACAGCAGATAGGAACATTCATTAATCAAGCAGAATGTTTCTGAGAAGTCTGATATTCTGACAAAAAATAGGGAAAAGCCTCAACTGGAAACACCTGACCAAGTTTGAGGAAATATAACTCAACAAAGAATTCATCTGTAGTTTGACCTCAATAACATATATGACAAAGGCTGACAAAGAATGTATGTTATGTGGAGATTCTTGACATAGAGCAAATTCTATCAGCATGACAACTCATCCATGCCACAGCAAGGAAACTTATGGAGCAGAGAATTCTCAAAAGAAAGATATCACATGTCGGAAATTTCTGCAGGCATCATTACATTTCTGAAACCGTTTATTTCTTACACTCTCCAGCTAGCCAGAACCAAAATTTTGGAAACAGAACAAGTTCCCCTTGCATTTCCACATGTTTTTTCTTCGGAACATTTTCTGACTTCAATTGGCAACCTAAACTACCTCAAGAAATTGTTATAAGAGTCATGAAACTACTACATTACTCTCTTCAAAAGAAAAAAGAAACTACTAAAAAGAACTGAAAGGGAAGAAATCAATACCAAATGGATGGTCTCAGACTTAACAACAGATTTCTGTTGTCCAGATTTGCTACTGGCTGACTGTTTGGTTGGGACTTGGAAAAGCGTCTCAATTTCTGATACATCAAACTCAGGCGGAGTACTGAATTTAAAAGACACATCATCAGCTTCATGTTAAAAGGTCAGATGCTAATACGTGCAGTAATGGCTACCTACTCTATTTTTATCTTATGAAAATAATAAAGAGTCACCCATTAAGTTACAAAATCATTCATAAGTAAAACTATAAACAACATTGAGCTCACCAAAAGTTAAAAGGAAAGCTAATTTAAACTTGGAATGATAAATCAAACTGATCTGAGGGAAAAAGCAAAAGATACATTACATTGGAGGTGCTCCATGCTTTTGCAGTTCTTCCCATAAGCTTCCCGATATGACTCTTGTCACCTTGCTCCAATGTAATGGCTTCAATGGAGTTCTACGAGGTGCTGTCGCAACTGTTGATGCTCTTCCAAGACCACGGCCCGCTTCGATGGATGGTGGCCCATTGGTTGCTTTATTACCAAAAGGAGGAGGTGGAGGACCACCAGGAGGTCTCGGTGCTGCCGGAGGACCACCACCAGGAGGTCTTGGTGCTGGGGGAGGACCTCTATGCGGAAGTGGGGGTCCACCGGCAGGAGGCCTTGGTGCTACAGGAGGCGGTGGTGGAGGGCTTCGGCCAATTGGAGTTGGTGGAATGGGTGGTGGTGGAGGCCCACTATGAAATGAAGGACCGTTATTTCTCGGAAGTGGAGGAGGTGGTGGTGGTGCTACACCTTTACCTGCAGGAGCTGGAGGTGGTGGGGGAGGGCAAGGAGGAGGAGGAGGGGGTGAAACTCTAGTAGTAGAGGCTGGGCTTGGTGGGAGGGGCGGCGGAAGTGGAGCACTACCTACATGGGATGAAGGTGGCGGAGGTGGTGGTGTTGGAGGTAACGGCACACTTGTTGCTCGAGATTGATGCGGAAGTGGAGGTGGAGATGGAGGTGGAGGTGCTCCTTGGGACCAAGGAGGAGGGGGAGGTGCTGGGGCTGAAGAAAGTATATCCTTCAAAGGTTGGGAGATAGAGGCTGAAAACGACCTACTAAACACAGGTAGTGGAGGGGTAGGTGGAGGAGGCGGAACCGAGGGTTTCAACAAAGGCAATGGCGGTGGGGGTGGGGGAGGAGGAAGATGTTTTTTTGTGACTGGTGGTGTTGGTGGCAACGGTGGAGTGATAACTGTAGGAAGATATTCGTCTTGCTCTGAACTGGAAGCAGGATAGGAATTTGTGAACCGTGGTGGAGGTGGCGGAGGTGGCGGAGGTGGTGGAGGTGGTGGTGTAGAGACTGAAAAAGAAGCCACATCAAAATGATTGCGTGGAGGAAGAGGAGGCGGGGGTGGTGGCGGTGGTCGTAGTGCTGATGTGATGATGGTTGAAGTACTAGTTTTAGGAGCTGTTTCTGAACTTATGAAGGAATGTTGAAAAAGTTTTGGCGGAGGAGGAGGCGGGGGAGGCACCGACAAGAAAGGTGACGATGTCTTAACCGAAGTTGTCAAGGTTGAATTATGTACAATGAAAGGTGGAGGAGGAGGTGGTGGTGGTGGTGCCGGTTGCTTTTGCACAACCTTTATACTGGGATCATCTCCACGAGATTCCACAAGGCATGACAAAGATCGTGGGGCATCAGATTGTGGGGGCTGTGGAGATGGAAACACAATTTCTTCTTTGATCGAAACCGACTCTGGCAAAGTTTCTGACGAAAAATTGACTGAAGTTGTCTTAACTGATGCCCGTAATCTGGAAGGGGAAACAATCTTCCTCATGCCAGGATCAAGTTCAGGTTCACATGAACTGCAGGAATCTTGATCAGATCCTGAGGTCTTCTCAGATTCTACCTCCTGATATCGTTGTCTACTATCATTAATCACAACGCCAATATCGGAACTAGCAGATCGAGTCTTCAATTTGCCAGCACTAACAGGATCCTTCAGTTGATTTTTGTTGGTTCCTAGAACAGGTGGTGCACTATTATACCTTGTAGGTGGATATGCCACATGCATTGAGTTGGTCAGGGAACCTTTATTCGGAGGTATCCACCGATGTTCTAATGGTTTTTGTTTTGCACCAGTTGGCTCCTGCGATTTGGTCCGGTGTTTAACCAGAGCCGAGTCTGAAGCCGACTTCTGGTTGAAAGTTGGTGGTCTCCTGGCAGAAGGTTGTAGCAATTTCTCAGATTTTTGCCTGCCAATATCACCAAGCAACTTCCTTGGTGGGCTCTTGTGTTCTGTCCTCTGCTGCAAGGAGATATCCTCATGATTTTCATGCTTCTCCACCTCTTCCATGTCGCCTGAGTGTGCAGTTTTATTCTCAGTTTCTCTTTTTCTGGGCGTCTGTGATGCCATATTTATGGAGTCTACTTTCTCCCAGTCAATCAAAGTAATGTCCTTAACGGGATTGATCTCAAATTCTACCCTGCCATCTGACTTTAGATTTCCTTCATCTAAAGCAATGTCTTTCACAGCATCAACAACATATTTCAATTTATCCTGTTGCTTGTTGTTCCCATCATCAACCAGAATGTCTTTGATGGCATTGGGATCAGAAACTGAACTCGAAAATTTCGAATTGCTATCATCTAAACCAATGTCCTTCACCGTATTAACATCAAAAGTTATTGATCCCTTGCTGTCCTGTCTCTGAAGGAGTTCATCTGCTGCGCAGTCTTGAAAAGCATGAGGATCCAAGTCTTCTTTCCAAAGCTCCTTCTGATTTCCACCATCCATGTAACCCTCGTCAACCATCAGTGTGTCAAAGTCCCCCTTACCGTCCCGTGCATCAATGACATTGCTGAAGATTTCTTCCACCTCAAAAAATTCTTCCGGTGATGCAGCTTCTGCATCATCATCATCATCTACTTCCTTGCCAGCTAATACAGTCGAAGGGACTGAATCAATGTCCGAGAAGAGAACCTGATACAAATTTGAGTATGCATTCAACCCCAACAGCTTCAGGAAAAGAAACATAAAAGGAAAAAACATAACGTACCTCTGCTCTGAAGTCCCTTGGAAACATGTCCTTAGCATCCCATAGCACATCAATTTCATCACGGGTAAGTATCAAAATATTAGATCTGATGAAAGCAGTGTGGAACATAACTCTGAACATCATTTCTTCCCTCACCAAATCATCGCCCAAATGTATACATTCTAGGACGACATCCCCTTGAACACGGCAACGGATATCTAACTTCACAAGCAAAGACTCCATCTGCAGTCAAAGACCGCTAAGAAAGTTGAGAAATTGATACTGCAAAATGCAACCTTGAGAGAGGAGTATAATCTTAGGTTTTAGCATTTACCTCAGAGTATTGCCTGACTACCTTCTTGGTATCTAATGTCGAAAACAACTGCTTGCTACTTTTGTTAGCCTTTGCTGTAGGGTCCTGACCATAAACACGAATCACAGGCCTGCAACCTTTGCCACCATCGAATAATGGGAGCACCCTCAGTATTACACAATCGAGAATCAATGGCGTATCTGAAGGTGGCCAAACAGATGCCAAATTTCTTCTTGAGATGTACTGAAGGTATCTTAGCTGCGAAGGCTGTGGGTTTAAAGGAGATAAAAGCTGAAGGAGCTCCTTGGGAGCCTGCTTATAGACCATTTCAAGTGTCTTCTGCTCGCCGGTATACTGCTTTCTATACAAGAGGAGACCTGCAAGCATAAAAGCCAGAACAGGCCAACCTCCTCTTTCACAATGCATCAATAAGACATTCTTCTGCGCTTCCAATGACAACCAACTCTCACTAGATCGCAGAAAATGATGGATCATTTCCAGCGGCAATACAGGACAATTCTCATAGTGCCGAGGGTAATCCATCACAGTCATATCATATTGTGACAATTCGTCTGATATCTGGCTCCTTTTGTCCCCTTCTCTAAAATTGAGAACCATGAAGGATGCATCATGAAAAAAATCTTGCAGCTGAACTACAATACCGCCCAAGTAAGCTTTATATTCATCTTCATCCAACACCACAGTGGAGAAGCAGCAGTCGAACACTGAAGGTGAAAAAAAATCCCATTACCATAGATGGCTCCAACCAATGAGCATAAGAACATAAGATACAGATTCTCCAAAGCATCCAATTGACAAATAAATCACAACTTCAACAAACATGTTGATTAAAGCACCCAAAAAAAAAAAAAAACAGGAAGAGAGACTAAAGCGTGGCAAGCAACTAAAATGACTAAAGAAAATATTTTGTGATAAGTAATAGCAGCAGAAAGTAAGAGATGGTTATTACATGCTAGTAACCAGCACTCACATATAACAAATAGGGAAACCACCATGAGATTCATAGCTTGACCAAAACTGGAAAACGATACCAAAATAAGACAGTTATCACTGGTATGCATATATGGCATGCTTTCGTATAGTAACTATACCCAAAATGTGCCCATTTTGAACCAAGTGGGGCTTCGGTGACAAGTTCACAAGGAACAAATAAGCAGCAGTGGCAGCAGTGCAAGCATGAAGATCATGGGTCTTTAGGGTGGTAACATTGATTCCGAGATTCTAAGCCAAAAGCGAGCTGAGCCACACCAAGGAAATCTTGGTTTCACCCGAGTCCAATCACCTTTGCTACTAAGGAAAATTGCACTATGAAATAAGCAGGATAAACGAAATTCAACTCTACATGAGCAACTAAAAGTTCAGCTTATAGCCCCTTGAACCAAAACCTCAGCTAAACCAAGCAAAGGAAACCTCGATCTGACAACAATCTCAGCATACAAGAACAAGATCAAGATCAATCATCAGAACTAGCTCAAGAATGTGCAGCAGCTCACGGTTTAATTCAAACACTACAAACTCAGCTGAAACATGCAAAATTCTCATCACACAGCACCAAAAACGAAACAAATTCAGCTAAGAAACGAAATGGCACACTAGAAACCTGATCAAACATACAATTCGGTAAAATGCTAATCGACAAACAACAAAAAGAGCTGAATTTGACAAGAGTACGAACCGTAAACCCGCTCGGAGATCTCGAGCAGCCGATCCGGCGGCTTCCTGTAAAAGAATCGGCGGAACAGCGCCATCAAATGGCGCTGCCTCTACCCAAATCGGATCCAAACCGATAAAATTCGACCACCAAAACCCACCTCGAAAAAACCCAAAGATCCCCAAAATCGCCCCAATTCGATCAAACCCCACTTTCCAAATCAATCCCACGACAAAACCTCAAATCCCTAAATCCCCAATTCGCCCATCCAACCACGACCCAATTGATCGAATCCCAAGATAACCCAACAAAAACCTTTTTTTTTTTTTTTTTTTGAGGAACCCAACAAATTAGGAAGGACAAAATGGGAACAATAATGAATAATTGTAGTTAAAACAGGTGGAAAAAAAGGTGGTATTGAATAATAATGGAGAAATTAAGGAGGTGGGGTTAGGGTTAGGGCAGCAAGTGGGGTCAAAATTGAATCCAATGATGATAAATCGATCAATTCGATCACATGAAGGGGAAGAAAGGGGAAAAAGGTTGAATTTTTGGCTAAGTGTTGGAGTGATGAATAATGACGATGAAGAAGAAATTTTTACACACTTGGACCCCTTTTTCATTCTTCTTCTTCTATGATTTTTTCTCTCTCTAGAAATTGGTCGCCATTGTTGGTCGTCGATGAAGAAGAAGAGGAGAAGATTGGTTGAGGATGTAACGTTTATTTTTTTGATTGGGGCACTGAAGAATCGCGAAAGATTGTTATTGACGTATGTGAATAATGATGGTACTTGTTTTATTAAATTCGTTTATATGTTGAAGGGGATAATTTAAAGTTTGATGATTATAATAAATTTAACAATATAATGTTGTAAATATAAATTGAAATGTTAAATGTAAGTAAGTTTATGACTTCTGTTATTTATGATAATGAATTTAAGATGCCCAAGGATACACAAATTACTATGTTACTAATCCTTGATTACAACGTATCTTAAAAAGCTTATTGGTAAAAAATCATGTGTGTTTACGCTATGCTATGGTAAAAATGTGCATATCAATTATCAATTATCATATCATCACTATAATGGCAACTGGGTATTAGAAAGGCCGGACATGCCAACCCACACGGTAAAAGGGCTGGATATGACAACCCAAATCGCCAGCCCGACTAAACCGAATTAGGCCCAAAGTTTACTAATCACATGACTATATTTTCATTTGGCAACCTAATTACCCTTTCAAACTTCTGTTGTCCAAATTGATACTCCTTATGGCTGAAGGAATCCAGATTGATATTTCCTTCGTACCATGATATAAAAAATAATTTAATTGAATATATGGGTTTATATATATCGTATTTTTATAAATTTTGATGAAAAAGAATATTATTTTTGTTTTATTCAAATTATAACAATTTGATCCGGCATAATAATTTATGTATGTACTGAATTAATAAGAAATGATAATTTTATACTTGTGAGTTTGTGAGATAACGAAATAGGAAAAAAATGATGATTGATGAATTGATGTGATATAAAATAAGAATAATTTAATATTTTTATATGAAAAAAATGATAAATAAGAAAAGATTGCAATTTGAATAAAACATCCCAAAAAAGTATTGTAATTTGAATGGGACAAATGATGTATAACTTTTGAATGGTAACGAGATTTATTATAATAAATATGAAAGAAGTCAGTATAATATACTGTAACAGATGATGATTAATTTATTATTTTTAAGTGAAAATATTAACTAAATATGATAAAATATCTATAAAACAAGACGATCTAAATAAATAAATATTATTTTTATTATGAAATAAAAAGAAGATCGGAAATGTGTTGATACACCTTTGTCTCAATTTTATTTTATTTTTTTTTGTCGGTCAAAACACTGTTGGTTGAATTCGATGGGAGTTGACCAGTATGACAAGGATTTGTATAGAATTAATGTCCTCATGAGATTGCCAAACGGTTAATTACTAGTATTAGTGGATACATCACACGTGGGATTAGTTAGTTCATTTACTACTTTGATTAGCCCTTTGGTTTGTTGAGTAAATTGATAGCTTTAGGCCACTGGTGCTGGCCGACAACAATTTGAAACAACTATTGTTGATTATAAAGTAAAATTTCATGAAACAATAAACATCATTGGTAAGTCTGGGTTAATGCAACCAGAATAATCGAATATTTTCATTGTAAGTATGGTTTAAAAAGACAAAATATATAATATAAATTTTATGGTATATGTTAACAAGAGAGACTGCTTCTCGAAATTTTTTTCAATAAAACGATGAGTTTAATTGTTTTGAATTGTTTTAAGTTAGAATTATGAGTGATCGACTCACCCGAATCCAAGCTCTATTCGTTTCTCTTCTTTTTTTCCCCCTCCACTGCTCTACATGTCATTTAATTTATTTCCTAGGTACGTAGAAAGTTATTCCATGAGCAATTACTCTCGAAAGCTAGGTCGGTATCTTTAGCATAAAACATATTCACTTTTTCAAGCTAGCGTAGCAAAAAGCACCGATGATATATCGTTGTCTCGAACAAAGCCTAAGGCTAAACCCTGAATAGGAGAACTCATAGGAGTGAAAGCTATGTTCACCTCTTCAAAGTTCAGACTAATATTCCTTCTATCTCATAATATTTATAACATTTATTTTATATATATAAATTTAGATTTGTTCTTTTTTCTTGTTTAATTTTAATTTCTAACCACATATTATTTTTTTCTCTATCCTTTAACTCCTAATCACATAATAGTTTCCAAATATGAAAAAGTTACAAATAATTCAGGACGGATCGAAATAACAAAAGATTGTAAATATTTTGGGACGGAGGGAGCAAGTGATACTCTTTTCGTCCCAATTTAATTATGATGTTTTTTATCCTGCCTTCCCAAATTTAATTACAATATTTTCTATTCTAATAAATTTTTAATCTAAAAAATCAAATCAATCATGTTATGTTAAAGTGCAATATATCTATTATCTTCTCTCTCAACTATTTGAGTAAATTTTACTATCTCTAAAAAAATAATCTTTCACAGTCAAATTTCAAAAAAATTCAGCAACGATTGTAATTAAATTAAAACGGAAAGAATAACATAAAAAGTGTTCATAAGTACTCATATGTTAATATATCATCGAAATACGTACTTAAGATGCTTGTCAAACAGACTGTCCGTGACAATCAAACTTTTTCATGAACTTAATTTCATTTAACACAAAGAACATTTAAAGTCAAAATACACACGAGCAACAAGTCTAATTAAAGAGCTAAGGTATTCTAATAATGTTCCTTCGATTTGATCTAGTACTAGTATTTGCATCATGCCTAGTCCACTCATAGGATTTCGTCCAATTTTACTAATCCACGCATCCATTTATATTCGAGGTTAGGTGCTTATCCAATCACTTTGTTACCTTACATTGCAAAAAACTTTATATGGTCCAGTTATTAATCGAACATGCATAGTTACATATAGCTAGGATCTACTTA
>LIEC01000021.1:0-36780 GCA_001925005.1 Drosera capensis
GTATATTTGACAATCATATACAATAAAAAAACCAATGAGCCAATAGGATATTTTCACGTTATAATTTGATGTTACAATGACCTAAAAACTACAACCTCCAACTATCAATCGCATCAAAATAAAAAATAAAATCATTTTTTTAATTGAAAAAACCAATAAAAACCCAAAACTATATGAAAAAAAAATAAATCCCAAACATTTAGATACGTTCAAATAAATGACCACATGAAAATAATCTGCCACGTCACATAAATCCCTTTTTCAAGCTTGTCTCTAAATTAAAATTTAAAAAAGAAAAAAAAACGTAACCGTTAAGAACTAGTTGCATATGAATATTGCTTTATGTATATCAATGTGCAAGAATTATGGCAGCATTATTAGTTTTCCAATTAGGTGTATAACTTAATTCCATATAAGTGTTCGTCATAACTTTTAATTAATATTACACTTGTTTGTTTTTTTCTATTTTAGTATCAATTGTTCTGGTGGTTTTCAAAGGACAGAATAAAAACACAAAATCTGGATGAAAATATGAAATATTTTGTACTATGTTATTTATAATGTTTTTTAAAATTTAGATAGTTTCAAAATATATATAAATACAATATATCTAATTTAGTAATATTTTAATTTAAGAAAAAAAATAAAATGACTACAATACACTAACACATCTCTCATCCTTATAATAAAATTAACTATCATCAAAAGTATTACTCCAATTGTCTCATATTAATTGTTGCGTGTTGATTCATCACGAAAATTTATGTAAGTGTTGAATTTATATGAATTTTGATTTAAAAAAAATCATATTTTCTTAATAATAGTGAAGTTTACAGTAATAATTGAGAAAAATATTATCAGATGAGATTGATTTGTAATTTTTTTATGTTTAAAGATTATCAAAAAGAAAAAGTTACTATAATATTTATTCTTGAACAATTCAAACAGAAAAATATAATATGAGAAATTGAAATAGAACAAAGAGAGTAATTAAATACTCTCTTCATCTCTAAAAAATAAAACATGAAGATCATACGTGCATATTAATGTGAGTATTGACTTTGTCTTAAAATGGTCAATATGCCAATCAAAATATGTGAGAGGAATAGATGAGAAAGGAAGAAAAACGAGAAGATGAGATATTGGGGTTGAATGAAATGATATAAAATAAATAATTAAAATATTTTCAAATTTTCATTTAATATTTTATTTATTTTAAAACAATTAAAAAATTATTTCACTTATTTTTTGACGTAGAGAGTAACAAAATCAACGAACATATTAATTTCATGCAAAATCTAATTGTTCTATTCTCTCCGTCTCATAATTCTTAAAACACTTATTATTTTGGACGATTTCACAAATCTTATAACACTTGTTTTATTTCTTATTTAAAAATAATTTTATTTTAAAATAATCACAATGTCTTACTACACTTTTTTTTTTTCACATCATATTCACCACTATCATAAAAAACCACAGTATGCTAATCAAAATATATCAAATTTAATATATACATAAAAAATGATCATATCAAATCGGTTTAATTTACTCTTTTCGTCCCATAATCATTATAACATATACATATTTTGTCAAATTTTATATCAACACATATATAAAGTTAATATATTAATCATAAATTTCGAAATGGAGAAATTATTTAATTAGAGATTGCGAGAGTGCTTAATAATAAATCAACTGGGCCAAAATTATGTGTGCCTATGAAAATTTAGTAGACAAAAAAATTCCTGCATATATACAAGTTCTTTCATTCAACCACGACCTTCAACAATGGGGCAGTAGAGCTCGCAGACCTCGTAGAAGAATCAGAAATCATCGAATTCCCAACACCGCTCACAACCTGACTCTCAGTTTTCCCATGATTCGCATTCGAATACGACGACGAATACGAAAACGAAGCCGTCTCCATCATCGACGACAGATAAACCGGCACCGGAAACTTCACCGGCAGGCACGGGATCGAAGCTTCAAGGTTAAGCACATTGATCGCCTGCTTGATTGTGGGTCGGATGGTATAATCAGGATGACAACACCATAACCCAACTATCATGAGCGTTTCGATTTGGGTTTCGTCGAGATGCCCGTCGAGTGTTCGATCAAATGCCTGACTGAGCTGGTTTTTTCCATACAGGTCCCAAACCCATTCGACGAGGCGGATTTGGCTTTCATCGGCATTGGGTTTGACGGGTTTTCGACCACAGGCGATTTCGAGGGCAACAACTCCGAAGCTGTAGACGTCGGATTCTTTGCTGGCTTTTCCGGTCGTGAGGCATTCTGGCGCGAGGTATCCCATTGTTCCTGCTAGGACGGTTGTTTGAGAGCCGAGGCCATGGTCTACGAGTCTCGCTAGGCCGAAGTCCCCTAGCTTGGCGTTGAAGTTGGAGTCGAGCATCACGTTGCTTGATTTGATGTCACGGTGGACTACACATTGCTCCCATTCTTCGTGGAGGTAAAGGAGAGCTGATGCTAGGCCGAGGGCGATCTTGTGTCTCGTTGGCCATGGTAGAGGGTCTTTTTTGCCGAAGAGGTGGGTGTCGAGGCTTCCGTTGGGCATGAACTCGTAGACGAGGAGGAGTTCGCCTTGTTCGTGGCACCAACCGATGAGTTGGACTAAGTTCCTGTGTCGTAGCCGGCTGATGATTCTCACCTCGGAGATGTACTCTTTTCTCCCTTGCTTCGATGTTCTTGATACCCTCTTGACGGCGACTTCGGTGCTAGGGTTTGTTAACAAGCCCCTGTATACACCGCCGAAGCCTCCCTCTCCGAGCTTTCCTTCCTCGTGAAAGTTGCTCGTTGAGCGGCTGAGTTCTCTGTAGGTAAACCTCTTGGGACCTGTTCCCTTCTCGAAATCATCCTCGTCAACAACATCCAAGCCTAGATCCTCGTTGCTTTTCTTCGTGTGCCTTTTTCTCCACAGTATGAACCAAACCAAGCCTACAATGGAGATTGACAAGAATGCGGCAGCTGCAATGCCTATCATGAGTGTCATCTTGCTTCGCTTCGGCTCTACAATTTCCAAGGTTGAGCCAATTTCCAAGGTTGAGCTGAAACTCCACGTTAGAATGTTATGGATTTCGGCCGCTAACCCTGTAGCAGCCGAAAAGCCAACCCTAACTTGATCGGGCAAGACGGTTCTGAGATCAATGATGTACCATAGGCTGGAATTCCCATCAAACGTTGGGTTATCAGCATAAGTTAAGAACACGCTGAGATTATATGTGGTCGCATTGTAAGTTATCCAAGCATTGGCGGGCGAGCCATCCTTGATGCTGCTCGGCCATGAAACATTTGTCACCGAGACAATAGAGTTCACGTCGATGCCCACATGATTATTGCTCGGATCATAAATGTTCTTGAAGGTATCAAACTCGACCCCAACGGTCGAATTCTCACTGATGCCAACGGAGGTTTGGCCGGAGCTGAAGAGACCGAGGAAGCCACCAGCAGAGTTATTTGGTGTGGTAGCATTGAAGGGCGCGAGGAAGAAGGCAAGCCCATCTCCATAAGTCGAGTTGTTAACCTGCTTGATGATAAAGGTGAAATGCGTGGTGAAGTCGGTGAGATTCCTCGTCACAGGATCCCAAAGCTGTAGCTGGTGTGAGTAGGATGCTCGGCCGACACTGCCTGTGAGCGTACTGTCTTGTTGGTTCTTGGTAAGCTGGATTATTCCATTCGCTGCGAAGGCATCCTTTTCATAGGTGATGTTCTGTCCGTTTGGTTCAAAGCTTGTGAAGTTAAATTCCAGCGATCTCGCTGAGGGAAGAATATACACCAAGGCGACGACTAAGGCAATTATTCCCAAGATTGGACCATGAGGAATTCGAGCCTGAAGGTGGCGCGACATGATGTTCTTTTGAGACATTTTGGTAATATTTGAGAGGGAAGAAGTGGTGTAATTGTGTTGTATATGATGAAGTTGGACTGTGAAACTGCAAAGTCTTCTTGTTCATATACTCGCAGGGAATGGTCTTGTTGAATTGGTGTAGGCTTAACAAGTGATCTATCCATCCTGAAGAAGTGTAAGATGAACATGACAGGCAAGCGATTGAGGGAAAAAAAAGAAGATGATGATGATGAAACGGTCCAGTCAGTGTAGCTTATACGTTGAATTGATCCATGGGCGCTGCTAGGTCAATGGGAGCTGAATAGGTCGTCCTCATAAGAAATGAGTCCGTCGCTCTCCTAAGGCTGTGTGCAAAATGTCTTCTTTTAAATCGCTTCATATAGATAAAAAGATTTCAAGTTGGCAATCCAATTTTTCTTATAAGATATGGGAAATATGATAAGCAAATGAACACAACAGTAGTCAAATATCACAACATTTTGATCTGGGACATATATCAATGTAAAATTTGACATACGTATAACGACGATCAAATGTATGTTTTTGTAAATTTATCGTGAAATATCAATTATTATGTAAATTACGTACTTCAACCTAATACATGTTACGGGACGATCAAACGTGATTTAATTTGAAAACGAGACTTGTATGTATATGTATAAAATAATGCAAAATATGAAATGTTGTAATTATTATGAAATGGAGGAAGTAATATCGCTCCCACATAGACTCGTTTTCTAACGATCAAAGTTATTTAGTTCTCATTTAGTATTGAATTGATAGATAAATTGATGAATGATAAAATTATTAGGTCATTTTTGGTACCCAAGATAAGAAAAGATTGAATAATTAATATTTACTAATCCTATGTTTGATAGAAAAATAAACACCTAGATTACTAATCGCACTTAGTGGGATAACACATATAATCCTCGCACCATTAATCTTACCTCCCCCATGAGGACTGTGATCCCGGATCAAAATCTGCCCAATTGTCATCCCTATCCTAGAACGTCATACTCTTGACAATACTGTACGCGGTCTAATTTTACGTGTTTTATGATCCGTTTAAACTTTGATAAAATGATTGGGGTAAATTATACTATGTATAAATAGGGTTGCAAATGATCCGGACCAGTTTGTGAACCTGTTTGGCTTGATTCGAGTATTATTTATGAAGTCCGTGAGCCAATTTTGAGCTTCAAAGTTGAACAACCTATGACTTGACTTTATAGATTTATGAACCGACTTATTTATAAGCTTATTGAGTCGGCTCGACTATAACTTGTTTAAGACTCATATTTATATATACGTATTTATAATTTATTATTCATAAATATATACTTAATATTCAAGAACGATGTAAAACTCTAATTTCTTATTTGTTTATATTTTTTTAAAATACTATCATATATATATATATGCCTTGAAGAGATTAAAGGCACTCACGAAGAACGATGATGTACATTGTTTTTCAACCGTCCGGCTCTTAAATGTGATCATGTATTTCATTAAAACATGCTAACAAAAATTAGAATCCTAATCCTTAAAACTAGAAACTATTAGAATAAACGGTTTAAAATAATCCTTAAATAAGGTATATCATTCCCGAACATATGTGTAACTGATGGCTAACAAATTTTGCAAACACAATATAAACGTGTAGCTGAAAATATCCATGTGCATAATTGATGATAAATGATATCGATTATCGTATTTTTGTATTTTTAAGAGTGTCTTTAGTCAAGTTAACTAAAGACACTTTAACCTTTTTTTTTCGATATATATATGATTAGGTGATTGTGCGTCTAAATAAAAGGATTTTTTCAATTTAAGATCAATTTACATATTATTTATGTGTCACTTTTATCAATTTAATCTTTTAGATAGTGATTTCGATTTCGATAATAATTTTTAAAATTGAATTTTAAAAATGTTGAGATTTTATTAATAGAAGGCTTGTCTCGATTTGAGCTCGACTTGACTTGACTAGGCTTGAATAAGTATATGAGTGGAGTCGAGCCGAGCAAGCCTTGTTATTTTTGGAATAAATTTGACATACTCGACTTGATTAGTAGACTATTAAATTTGAATCCAAACCCAAATCTAACATAATTTTAAATAAGTTGAGCTCAAATTATACTTGGTCGGCTCATTTCAGGCCAACGTACAAGTGAATCAATTCTTCACATATAGTAGTAGCTTTCATATGGCAAGCCCGAATCATTAATTTTAGGTACCTATTGAAAACATGGGAAAAATAGCGATTTCATCGGCCCAAGTTCTAATGGGCCAAGACCCAAGCTTGAAAGGCCCAGATCCAAAGGCGTATGGCCCAGTTCAAAGGTCAAGGCCCATGAAACTCGAATCAGCTGTTTTCTCAGCTTCTGTTAACGAGCGCAATGACGAGCCCAATCACTCTCTAATCAGTGGCGCCCACACCATATATGGGCTAGTCACTTTCACAGGCCCAATAATTAAAGGGCTCCGAAAGCAAAGCAAGCCCATTTTTCAATCAGCGGACCACAGACAAATCCATATGGGCCTGGACGTCCTTTTTACGATCACGGGCCCAATTTGACTATTCAGCCCATTAGCAAAGTTTTTCCAGTCATTTTTTTGAAACCCCACTGAGAAAGCGGAGTGGCAACTATCAAGTCTCACCTCCACCACATAAACCTACCTTCATCCAACAAGACCCATTGCTTAGCTCACTAATCCCAATTAATTAACATAATCCCCTCGATTTACGGGTCGGATTAAGAGGATTAAGGTACCAGGATCCAGGAATTCCCCATATGGGAAAGGTCGAGTCGACGAATCTCATTGATCGAGGCTTCACGTGGGCTTCGACCAATCGGGAGCCAAGGTAAGGGAAAGTGGTTAATATAGTAAAGAAAGTGATTAGTTGGTTGGAATTTTGCAATCAAGATCCTGATATGATTTATCCATAATGGCATTGGATGTGCTTTCCTAGGTAAGTTGCCTTGTCTGATATCGTCAAAGGAGAATCTCAAGGGTACTTGGGTACGAGGATAATCTTTTAGTACAGTACTAATGCTCTTAGAATCTTATACATACTTTATAAAAATTTAAAACTAAGTAGTTTTACCTATAAAGGATGGCACAAACAAAATAGAAAATCTTAAAGACACTTAAAAGAGAAATACTTAGAATAAAAATACTACTACCATCATTTTTGTGGCATGAACTAGTTAGGGGATATGCGCCATTCTAGTACTTGGTCGACATTATCTTAGATATGAAGTTTGAAAGAACGTCATTGTCGACCCTGTATCACTGTTGTTGGGTCATGGGTAGGAATGACAGATACCTATGCACGTGTAGTTATAAACATGAACAGTAATTTGTATTTGAAAAATCATCAAAGAAAGTGATTTACAAGTCAGACAACGTGAACGTCACCTGATATTAATTAATGCTGAATCGCTAAAGCAGTGACCTCTTATTGGTCATCGCGCTCTTCATGTTTAGAGCATATTGAACTTCATAGGACAATTTTATAGATAGGGTGGAAGCCAAGGCAATTCCTCTTGAATAGTCTTGATTTAAGCTACAAAACTATCTTTGAAGATGATAAACTTCAGGTAGAAAGTTAAGCGCTATAGTGATAACTCCATAATCAAGATCAATATATGACCTAACCCATAATGGCATGAATGTGCTTTTCTAGGCGACTTTATCCTCTTTGCTTTGGGCAAATGCTTCTAGGGAGGCTCTTGAATCCTATATCCCAATATTCCCTACATGTGAAGAACCCTTCATCTTTGGGCAGGCAATGTGCAAAAAAGCAAATGTCAACATATGTCACCCTATGCCCTTGAAATTTCTAGATACTTCTAACTTGATACTTCATTAGTATAATTAGCCCTTGAGCTGTTTAACATCCATTGAACAACAGCACTCAATGAGATTTATTGACCGACCAATGACCAATGACCAATGAGTTATTATTTTTACAGTTAATTATAATTTTCTAAGATAACAATACTTGTTTGCCACTCCATCAATGAAGTGGAGTGCTACTCTCGAAAAAAGCACGAAACGACTCTTTATATTTGGATAACTTTTAAACATGACAACCAGAATACGCTTGGTGTTAAAAACGCTTGATAATTAGGATTTTTATACTCCGTTTGGCACCTATGAGGCCAAAAGGTAAGGAGATATGCAAAGGTTTCCTTAGCCAGTAGTTAAAAACCAAGTGTACACAAACTTTCAAGTGTGACATTTGGTGTTCCATTCTTCCTTGGTCTAACATCACTGATGCATACTCCACTAAAAACTATATTACAAAAAAATTGATGAGATTATCAAAACAGAATTAACATCCAAGCAAACCCTAACAAGAAGATCTGAATAAATGAACAGAATAAAACATTCATACTAACCAAAACAATAAGACTGATAAATATAAAAATCTCTGCTCGTACGAATTATGATCAAATTGCGTATGAATTAATGTTATATGGTGTCAACATGGCTCAATCGGCTTCCATTATTCGAAAGCTCACGTTCACCATGCTCATAAACTTACCATTTACAAGAAAAATCCATATACCCAGAAAATAAAATGAACAAATCAAATCTACAATTGAACAGAGGATGCAACACATAATATATGACAAAGCCATGTCATAACAGCACAGATATATACAACTGAGCAATTTCTTGGTCTCTCACCACCTTAGTATTAAGAAGTCAACTGCGAGCTCATCAAACCGTCTTTCCAGGTCTGAAAACGAGGACTATCTGTATGATGCCAAGTAAACAAGAGCAAGCAGATTGAGCACATAACCAATATTCGCGCTAAATGAATAAGAGATCACAACCGTTACCTAGGCAAGCAAGTGTTCCAATCCTGGCTGGATTTATAGGATAGATGTTGCACCTTGAAATCTTGATCCTGAAGTGATTAGAAACTAAGATAGGAGTGCACCTGAAATGATCAACGAATGGATAGTGGCGATGTATCACATATATAAAATTATAATTGGACAGGCAAGACACATTCAGATGATTAGTAGAGAAAGCTCTAATTTTCCTGATATCATCTTCATTCAAATGTTGCACTATATTGTATCTAATTACTAAGTAATATTTTGATACTGCTCCATGCTCATAATGGATCTCAGGTTCCTTATCAGTAGAGAATGAATCGAACTTCATATAAACCATGGGCGAACTGCGAACATGTACACATTGCATATTTAGAATCATGAATGGACACTAAGATACATGAACATAATCGGCATAAAAATGATGTGCACATCAGATTATACTACTCCAAGAAAAATGGAGGAAACAATTCCAAGCTGGAACCCGGAAATAAGAAGAAGAGACATCAACATTGTACCAAGCTAGCTTACTTGCAGATCCTAAACCATTTGATCAGCCACTTGATTTCGAGGGCCAGATCAAGATATGAGGAGTTTTCACAGATAGGTTTGAATCAAGACAGCTGATTGGTCGAGATTCGAGTTTCACGTGGGCTTCAGCCAATCACAGCCGAGATTAAGAACATCTATTCTATCATATATTTTTAACATAACATAGATGATTATATTGAAGAAGGGAAAAGGTAAGCATTGCCCCAAGCAATGTTTACCGATATCCATTTTCATCTATGAATCAGATACAATATGATATATCCAATAAAGGCATGCAACTGGTATTCTAGGTGACTTACCCCCTTTAGCTTGGACAAATGCCTCAAAAGAGTGACTCCTGGTACGAGGAATCTTCCTTTGAATAGATTATTGAAAGATATTCAGTCCCGACTATTTGGATCATCCAACTTGGCTGTGGCTACGAAAGAGTTCCTGATCAACTGTATCATAACGATAATGTAAACATCAGCTGCGTGATCAATCGAGTTCAATATACAAACAGAGCAATGAAAGGGTATTTATCTTGCTCTAAACTTTACACTTGATGCAAGCAAATCTACCTGGGTCAGTGCACGAGTAGTGTGTAAAGGAAATGATGCACCTAGTTATGCATATTTTCACAAACAGCATGTCATTGTCTGAGTAACACTTTCGCTACCAATGGTTTTCATATATGAACAATAATATTACATCCCACTTAATAAACCATAAATGAATGGCCGAAGACATTCAAATAATTGGTAAAGCAATTATTGTTTTCTCGATATAAATAAACAATTAGTTAACAGATGACACCACTATATATTATCTATATTATTAAATGGACGGCTAAGATATATTCACATGATCGTAAAGAATGTTCTATTTTTCAGATGTAAGTCACCTATAAGTTAAATGATGACACCAATATACATTATCTATTTAACTAAATCGGTACACGTTGCGACCTTCTATTGGACCTCGAACTCCTTATGCTTAGAATAGATCATCGAGCTTCATAGGATCATTACATTTGCAAAATGAAAACCACTTTCTACTAGTATATGGTTTTGCAATACCTATACTTGGCCCATAGGAGGAACAAGCTTTAAGGGAACCAAAGCCTTTATCACTGTATAAAAAAAAACACATGATCATCATTCGACAACACCATATTCAACATATATTCTATGAATTAGGTGATGTACCATACCATGAAGGCATACCAAGTATGTACACTAAGCCTAGTCTTATTAAAATCTAATCATTAATGTCACAGAAAACATATAAAAATTGATTGTTACTTTATTATTGACCATACAAGACAACCGAAAAGAGATCTAATAATGGGAATTACTAGTGTTCGCCAAGCACCTCGATTTCAACTATGCATTGTTGGTGGAGTCGTACATGGATACATAACATCCTTATGCACATCTAATCATATATACGAAAAGCATTAACGCATCACGCATATTGCATCATAAGTAATTTCTTAAGACAAATTGCAGTAACCGACAAAAGAAAATGGCCGACAAGTCAGATAACGTATCTCTGAAATTTAAAATGTTACATATATGAACAATAATACCAATGGTTTTCATATATGAACAATAATATTACATCCCACTTAATAAACCATAAATGAATGGCCGAAGACATTCAAATAATTGGTAAAGCAATTATTGTTTTTTCGATATAAGTAAACAATTAGTTAACAGATGACACCACTATACATTATCTATATTATTAAATGAACGATTAAGATATATTCACATGATCATAAAGAAAGTTCTATTTTTTGCATATGTAAGCCACCTATAAGTTACATGATGACACCACTATACATTATCTATTTAACTAAATCGATACACGTTGCGACCTCCTATTGGACCTCGAACTCCTTATGCTTAGAATAGATCATCGAGCTTCATAGGATCATTACATTTGCAAAATGAAAACCGCTTTCTACTAGTATATGGTTTTGCAATACCTATATTTGGCCCATAGGAGGAACAAGCCTTAAGGGAACCAAAGCCTTAATCACTGTATAAAAAAAACCACATGATCATCATTCGACAACACCATATTCAACATATATTCTATGAATTAGGTGATGTACCATACCATGAAGACATACCAAGTATGTACACTAAGCCTAGTCTTACTAAAATCTAACCATTAATGTCACAGAAAACATATAGAAGTTGATTGTCACTTTATTATTGATCATACGAGACAACTGAAAAAAGGTCTAATAATTGGAATTACGAGTGTTGGCCAAGCACCTTGACTTCAACTATGCATTGTTGATCGAGTCGTACATGGATACATAACATCCTTATGCACATCTAATCATATATATGAAAAGTATTAATGCATCACGCATATTGCATCATTAATAATTTCTTAAGACAAATTGCAGTAACCGACAAAAGAAAGTGGCTGACAAGTCAAACAACGTGTCTCTGAAATTTAAAATGTCACATATCGATGCATCCGCTACCCTTTAGTTTATCATCGAGCTAGTCATGTCTACAACAAAGTAAACTTTACTAGCACAACCTTATAGGGATAAATGAGACCAACAGTGAAATATATTGATCTTGATTCTCAAGAATTTAACAATAATTATTTTTTTCCTTTTGTCTCTAGTGAAGAGCCATACCCAGGCAGGCCAAGGGTCAGAGGCCCAGAGTGCCTCCTGAGGCTGGCCCTTTTTCAATTAATTGTGTTTCCATTTTCCATATTTTCTTTCGTAACTTCTATTGGAATCTTGATTTTCTTTTTCTTTGTTTTTTGGATAATGGAATCTTGATTTAATTATGCCTTTTTCAATGCATTAGTGATTAGACATTTAGATTAAGTTATGGTGGGGTTGGGGTTTGTATAATCAAGATCTGATATTACCCATAATCGCATGGATTGACTATTCCAGGAGAGTTACTCCCTTCGGTGTGGGAGAAAAGCTTCAAAACGGTAGTTTATGGTCACTCGGGGTCCCAAGGATTCTTTAGTCCTTGAATTGAATACTTAAAATATTCCAAATCTCATGTTTCTTTTTCGTTTTCTCTTAGGTGTCATGAGTGTAACTTAATTCCTATGCTATCTTTTTAATATGATTTAGTACAACTTTTCACCCTTATCTTCCCATCCCATAGATAAGATGAAATACAAAAGATTCTTTTCAGAGCTAACATACTATAATAAAATTTGAAGATTTGTTGATTGATAAATGAGTTGTTATTATTATTATTATTATTATAAATATATGAATCAGACAACAGTACGTGTTTTTCACTTTATTTATAAAATAAACATATGGCATAAAATAGAATAAAGCTATCTGGCACGACTACCTAAATAGACATGATAACTGCGAGGTACGTACGCCATCTTAAACCTAGGAGGTTTGTCATCAATTGGTTTTGGTTAGTGTGTAAAAGTGGAAGGAGGCATGTACTATTCTTGGTATGATGGGATCCATGTGTTATCACATAAAGCAATATCTCAATTCAACAACATGTATACTGTTTTCTTTCCAGAAATATAAAGGATAAAAATTGAAGTAGGCTTTTGAAGTCTTAACCATGCTAATATTATACAGATGTAACAGATCATTCCCAGTCAGACCACAAGCTTGACTTCCAAATGCTAGATGTTTATCCCAATATTTTTGTTTTCTGCCAACAGTAACGCACAGAAAGATACTGATATTGTCATAGCTTTGAAGCTCCTTGACAAGGCATTGGGCATGTTATACTTGTTAAACACATTGGTCTTTGGCATCTTTGCACAACTGGGGAATAAGCTGAGAAATTGAGTAGTAAAGGGGCAATAACTATCTATATCCAAGACAAGGAATGTCTCTACTTGTACTCACAGAGAGGGAGGCACAAACATCATAAAAGGACGATACGCCTAGTTATTGTATACCTGAGAATGGTATACATTCAATTTTATACAAGTGACATATAAGATGTCTACCTACCTATAATTATATATGATCTGTAACTACTCAGCACGTATATAAGATCATAAATGAACGGCTAAGATGTATTTAGATGATAAATTGAGAAAGCTCTATTCGTTCGTGTCAGTCACGTATAAACTAGTTGGTGCGATTATATATTATACTGTTAAACCGCGACACCTTTTGACCTTGGATTGGTTCTCGAACTCCTTAGGTTTTGGGAATTGAAGTATTGAACTCCATAGGAAAAAATCACTAGGAAGATGAAAAACCACTTGATAAAGCAGTAGGTGGTTTCAGAAACCTCTTATTTGGCGTACAGGAGGAAAACAGGTTTTGAGAAAATCAAAGCTTCTCTTCACCATCAAAAACCACTCGGTCTTCGTTCATCAGGACATCGTCTAATAGTAAAGCCCTCTGAACTTAGCTATAAACTAGTCAGCCTTGGTTTGATGCCAACAAAATTTTTGATCTTGTATGTATTGACTTTGTTTTTGGCATCTGTTCTTGTTACGATGAGGATCAGGATTCCAAGGATAAGCATGGGAAGAGGGAAGATTGTGATCGAGAGGATCAAGGATTCAACGAGCAGGCAAGTTACCTTTTCCAAGCGAAGGAAGGGCTTGTTGAAGAAAGCCAAGGAGCTTGCCATTCTCTGTGATGCTGAAGTTGGGATCATCGTCTTCTCCAGCAGTGGTCGGCTTTACGAATTCACCAACACCAGGTATCTTTAATTCAGCATCTCCTGTACAAAAAAAAGTATATTTAACTTGGGAAATATTGTTGCCTACATCTGTAGAGTGAAATCACAGATCAGCGTCACATGAATTAAACGCCCCTGTGCAAATTTAGTATGTGTGAAAGTGAAAAAGAGAGAGAGAGAGAGAATAAAATGTATTATGTCTTTTGTAAAGTCCTATAGGCTCATAGTGAAAGATTATCTGAAGCAAGTTTCAATCTTGCATTTGTTAGAACTGAATTAATCCAAGTGTTTTACATTACGTTCTTTACTAATCATGTCAATTGAAATGATTATCTGGGTTGTTGTTGTTGTTCTTTTTTACAGACACATTATTACTGGTAGTAGATCTAGTACCTTAGCCCTTGCCATGCTATTTTAATTTTCAGAATCCATAAGTTCGAAACTTCAAATAAAGGGATTATCTGGGTTGTTGTTGTTGTTGTTCTCTTTTACAGACATATTATTACTGGTAGTAGATCTAGTTCCTTAGCCCTTGCCATGCTATTTTAATTTCCAAAATCCATAAGTTCGAAACTTCAAATAAAAAACACAAACTACCGGTGTATTAGTGTTCTATTTTGAAGCCTAAACAATTCATACTGTGTAGCATTGATGGAAGCTAAAAATGCACACCTGTCAAGTTATTGCACGACATGGCTGACAGAGAAGTATATGGAGAAAACTGGTAAAGATGATCCATTTGTATGCTGGAAGGTGATGACTTAGAAAATTAACCTGAAATGAATTTCAAACACAGGTGTTCGGACAATTATCAAACAGGCTGAACAGCCCTACATGGTCTAATCAGATCTAAAGAAAGAAAGAAAGAAAGAAAGAGAGAGAAAAAAAATGTAGCGGCAGCAACGTAGATAAAGAAGCTCTGGCAATTACCTCGAGTATGACCAGGGAATGGAACACAAATGAATATTTCCAAGCTCAAAACCTGCAGCCAACAATCACCTATAAGATGTTTGAAGATGTTGAATGATCAGTTTTCTGATGTTCTTTTGCGCAATATAACATAATGATTACTAACCCGGACAAATTCGGAAGGTGTTTTTTGCATCCTGCAAGATGGTATCATCCAATAAGAGTTAGTGAGTTGCTGTTTTCTTCACCACAAGTCTCATTCAGTATACTAAATGGTCAAATCTACGTAGTGACACCGCCGACGCTGTCAAATAACTGCTGCAGAACATTCCATATGATACCTCAAAATTCACTGTTTTTGTTGTTTTTATGTTCTCGCACTCAGCTTCTATTTTTTCAGTCCTATGGCATATTAGCCAGCTATCAGTAACTATGCTGTTAATTAGAACTTTATCTCTAACCCGAGCAGTCACACTTCTCCTTGCAGCATGAAATCTATTATTGAAAGATTCAATAAAACGAAGGACGAGAATCATCACATGAATACAGAACTTGAAATGAAGGTAACAACTCACATGACCTTTGCCTGGTTGATATGAAACCTGCAGATAATACACTTTCATCATCTTCCACTTCAGCAAACAATATTTCTTACAGCAGCCTGTGCGTAGATTTAATGGATCGCTGCTCTATTCTTACGTTATTTTTCTCTTCAATGGTTTAGTTTTGGCAGCAGGAGGCCGAAATCTTAAGGCAGCAACTCCATAGCCTTCAAGAAAGCAACAGGTATAACCTGCAAGAAAGCTACTTACCGCTTATTACTCCATCATGTTAGAAATATTAAAGGGACGACTTGTTAGCATACAGATTTGATTTTTTTTTGGTGATTGGTGATGCAGGCAACTATTGGGGCAGAAACTAAATGGATTGTCCATCAGAGAACTACAATCCCTCGAAGGCCAACTAGAAACGAGTCTGCGGGGTGTCCGCTCCATGAAAGTAAATAGTAAATGCCCTTCATCTATGTTTTGGTTTCCCAAAATATCAATGTCATCAGCTAGTTATTCTACTTTACAACTGCAGGAAGAAATACTGACCGGCGAAATTCAAGAACTGAACCGCAAGGTCCTACATAACCATGCCTCAGTTCTATTATCCTTAATCACAATGCTCAAAAGAGCAACTCATACTCGAACTTGTTTTCTTTTCAGGGTAATCTTATCCAGCAGGAAAATGTGGAACTCTGCAAGAAGGTAAAGCTCTTACATGAGAAAAACATGGAACAGTATAATAAGGTATAGCAGTGATGAAACTCGAGATAAAAAATTGGAACATACCGTGCAGAGCATTTCCAGTGCAAAATTTTCTAGTTTCCTGCAAGAATAAACTGTTGTTTCAGTCTTACACCAAACAGGTCCTATTTCAGCTTTATGTCACGAGATACATGAATGAATCAAGAGGAAATGGCTTGATCCCGAATGGTTTCAGCACAAGCGAGGATTCCAATGAGCTCATAAATCTTCAACTAAGTCAACCTGAAAACCAAAGCCAACAGGCATCTGCAATAATCACGCAACTGGGGTAAGCTTAGATTTTATGCCTTTTACTACAGCCTCGAGACCTGAATGCTTCGCCTAAAGTTTACCAAAATGTAGCTATCGATGTATTTGCAGATTACAACTGGGCTAGAGATGGGTACGCTGAACCTTGCAAGATCGCTTATCTGATACATTTATGCCCGGGAAGCATCTGACATACTGAAATCAGCTTAATCTCGAGATACAAGATTGGTTCGACTGCTCCTCATGGTTAAAATAAGTAGCATGTGTTTTGTATTGATAATTCATAGCATCTTTGGACACCTGACTATTGCTATGTATCGTGACTTATTGTAAATTAGATCACCAAGGATGTATTTGTGCTTGATGCTTGTATTGCTTGGGACTCTGCAGCTATTATAAAGTCCATACATCCTTTGTTACTATGGCAAGCTTACACGATTATGGTGATCTTTCTCATTTTGTTGCATATCACCATAAGTATCACTAGTACTTACGTACCTATCTCTCCATTTATTCCTCCAATCTCTATTCACTCTATCTACTTTTTAAGGATTTAAAAAAAAAACCAACCTTGTCTTTAGAAATATAGAAGTACAAAACAAGTCTATGTATTAACCAAAAAGCAAAATCAGATTGATAACGAACGGTTGTAGGCAATCTATCATTACTATCAGTTCATAATTCAGTCTTTTGGTAGAGTTATAACACGTATAGATAAACTATGATTATATGAATAATTCATGAGATGTCTTAACATCATCTTTTTTTCTACACAACAACTGAAACACACAAAAGCACCACATAAATCATCCACACCGTAAAATAAAGCCCCCACCCCGGCCCACTCGTAATGTACACACTTGGACTCGCGTTTAGGGTTTCCCAATCATGTTACAACGTAAAAAATCTATCACAACAACAAAACTAGCAACGAAAGTGCGAAACAGATCAACTACGATTAAGAGAACCATACGTGATAATGACGATAACTTCACCTCGCGATCATCAGAGAACGTGATTCCCATTCGATTCTGGACGGAACGTGATGACTGATGCGGAGTGGAGAGCGAGAGAGAATGTGCCAGAGGGAAACGTTATCAACGTCAAAATTCAAAACCGCCTTCCACAAACCCTATGCCCTCTGCTTCGTGTACTAAACAGTTCATGACACAGATGTCTCTTTCGATACTGATATCTAAACAATTGCTTGTTATCATTTTTATTTTTTAAATGAATAAAATAAAAAATAAAAAACTCATGAAAAATGGTATTTTGTTTTTGTTTCTTGTTTCATCAAAACAAAATTAAAGATTTCTTTTACATTGAAAAAATAATTTCGGTTTTCGCTATTGGTTTTCTGTTTTCATTATTAATTTAAATTTTTTCATTTTTAACAGTAATATCAAACGACCCATATACCTAAAGTTCGGACTAAAAAGATAAAATAATTTATCATTATCTCAATTTAGGTTCAGGTCCCATTTTCATTAGACAATCCATTGGATAAAACATATAGGGTAGCATTTATATTGTGGTTATATCACTTATTCTCTTCCCTTCTTCCTTATTTCTTCCATCTCATACTTATTGAAACGTTTTGATCCGATACGAAAATTTATATGAGTGTTGAATTTGTGTAGATTTTGATGAAAAAAGAATATTTTTGTGTGATAGTGGGGTTTATTGTAACACTTATAAAAGAAGATAATAGAAGATCAGATTGATTTGATTTTTTATTTATGTTAAAATATTATCAAAAAAGAAAAAGTTGTAGTTTTTCTCTGACCAAATAGGATTGAAAGAGTATTTAGATACTGATTTTTTTTATTATGCACACCAGACGATATAAATTTTTATTTATATTATGCGATGATCAAACTTCATTTTTAATTCTCAATGATAGTTTAAGTTATGTAGATTGGTCATTTAATTTCTTTGAATCGTCAAGAAAAAAAATGAAGATTATCAAAATACGTATTGAATCGTGTAAAATATCTAAATATAGTATCTATATTGAGACAAATGGAGTTTAACTTATCAGAAAAAATACATCGATGTTTATATTGATCCATCGCATTTGAGACAAATTGAGGGGTTAATTGGGTTATTGATGTTGTTATATTCGAGACAGGTTGGCTTTGATACTTAGAACACTGATGCCCGTCTGTAGTGCTGCTCACTGTTCAGTAACAAATATTCTTCCGACAACCAAAATAATCCTGAGATCTATACGATAGTTCAATTATAATAAATATCTCCAATACATAATCCCAACGGTAACTTAACCATCACATAAAACCAGAATGGACCAAAACTAATCAGCTCCTTGAAGTGGAGCAGCTTGCTCATCATCATCATCGTCCCTTCGGGCCCCATCATCAAAGTTCCTAGAATAGCTAACAACATCGTACTGAAACGACGACGTCGGTTTCGATCTCCGAGGATCACCACGTGCTGTCAGCCACTTCAGCAACCTCCGCCACATGCGGTGGTTGCTCCACTTGCTTCTCTCTCCGTTGCTGCTTCTGAGGCTGGAGTTGATGATGGGCTTCGGCCTGTGGAGGCAGGGCGGTTGCATTAGGAATTTCGCCACGACGTTCAATGCCTTGTGGGAATGCTGCCGGTGGTTGTCCGATCCCGGCATTGTGGTGAATGATGGAACTGTTGGTTTTTTGTTGTGTTTGTTTGTTGTTTTGTGTTGGGGTGTTAGCTCAGATCTAGTGATAGTCCGTGATGAGATTCCGATTTGTTGGGAATTTTTTTTTTTTATTATTATTGTTTTGAGCTGATTTTACAATCATTCTACGATCTCTTATTTATAAGAGGAGGGAGACGTGTATCAACCTAACAAAATAATCTAGACGTGCTTTCTTTTTTTCGACGCATAATAAAATAATCCTATTGTTTTTGTAAGGTTTATTTTTTTCATGCGTGATCTTTTTTTCTTCCTGTGTGATCTTCTTTTATTTCAATGCCAAGGAATGTTTTGTTGTGAGGTGAACATAAGGGAGATTTTTTAAAATTGATGCTGTGATCAATTGTTATATATGTATAACATTTAATTATTGAAATTGTATCGCATGAGGGGAAAGATCTTGATGTTGTACTATTTGTTTCTATGAATGAATTGGAGTGGAAAGTGTTTTCTTTGGGTCGTGCTAGAATTTACCCGCTAAATATATTTTTTTATTAATGTTACCCGCTAAATATATTTTTATATTAATGTTGTCATAGACACATAACTGACACTTATCCCACATATCTAATGAAAGAGGAGTTAGTTTTAGAGACTTTGTGATGTAATTTTGGAAACTTCAACCATCGTTGATTGACTTATATGTAAGCTATTCCGATGACAAACCGACATAATCGATGGCTAGGTTCTTTGATATGCACAGATCTGGTTTCCTTTCTTCTTCCTCTTTTTCCCGATTCCTCCGTCCTTCTTTCCCCCTTTCCCCTCCGGCCACCCCTTTCCCCTCCGGCTCCGACCACCACCACCCCCCGACCCGGACCGTCACCTCCCCACTTCCTCACTTCCCCACCAACCGTGTCTCCTCTCCCCTAACCAATCTCCTTCCCACCAGTCCCTGCGGCGGCCAGCCTTCGGAGTCCCCTCCCCCTCCCCCACCGGCCAGCCACCACCAGAGTCCGACCAGAGCACCGGACCGTCTCCCATTACCTCCGCGTAGAGTCACGAGCCACCCTCTAAAATTATATTAAATTTTCCTAAACCCTAAATCTTTAAGTTTGATTTGATTTTAATTTTTGTATTTAAATTTGATTTGTTGATTTGGTTGATTGATGAATATATGGGTTGATTTGGACGATGGTCTATTTTTTACTTAATTAAAATAATAATGCCTCTCGAATTTTCATGACAGTGATAGATTCGGATTTATCATGGATGTATGATAGATCTTGAATGTATAGACAGTTAGTCGACGGAATTTTTAGAGGATATGATCCATTCATCTTAACAAATCAAGTTTTGGAAGTGTGTTACGCTCCATATCCAAGCCTCATATCAAGAGATCAATGATGGGTAGTGTTTCGAATGAAAGCCCGAGAGATGATAGATGCTCAACATCAATATGCATCTTTTCAAAAAGATACAAATGGTACACCAGTTTCACTAATGTCTTCTGAGTTTGACGATGATGAAAAAGTTGAGATGGAAGACCAACAGGAAGAGGATGAAAAGAATGAAGATAAAGATTTTATTTCTGAAGAGAAAAAGACAAAGGAGGGAGAGTTTGATGATGACTGTGATAAATCATCCAAATCGGAAGAAGATGAGGACGATGATTAGAACTCCTGTATTTGGAAGCTTTTGTTACCTATGTCATGTTTTTGACAACTAATGTTAAGTCATTAGTTATTTTTGTAATATTATATCATTTCTTCTGCGTGTCTTTAGAAATTTTTTTCAATTTTATTATTAGAAATTTGTTTCAATTTTATTATTAGAAATTATAAAGTATGTTACTCTTTTCTTGCAGATGTATGCACGAAAGCTTCTTGTGGGATTGGGTTTAGCTACTGACAAAGATGGTAGAGGCGGAAGCCCGAGGTCGAGGTAAACACTACATTTATAAAATTTGCAAGTTTTATGCTCCTGCAAGTTTTATAAATAGTGCATTTATGGGATCAGGGCAATGCATAGCAAGAAAAATACTCCTGCGAAGCAGCAGACGGGGGAAACGGAGATGGGTAATGATAGTGCAAGATGACCCGGTGTGGAGAGGGAAAGAATGTTGAAGGTTACTTGGGATGTCGTTGGTGGGGATTATAGTGCTACCAGATTACAAGGGTTATTTCAACAATTTGGGGAGGTGGAAGATGTAGTGATTCGAAGCTCAAAGAAAAAGGGATCAGCCCTTGTTGTACTAGCATCCAAGGAAACGGCGGTGTCAAGTGTGATTTCCATCAATTTGTCCTTTTTCTTGCTTTCTGTCAGCCTTGCATTTTAGTCATTGTTATATACACATTTCTTTTTTACGCATCCGATTCCTCTCGCAGATTGCTGCTCTTGGATGCATCGGTGACCCGGCCAATCCTTTGTTGGTTCTTCCCCTGAAACCTACTCCTATCTGTCCGTCTGCATCAGATGTAAAGAGCAACCTGGTTGGAGCTTCGTATCAGGCGTTCGAGACCTCTGTACTTGAGAATTTAGCTCAGGTATGATTTTTATTTAATAATTTGGTCTTTGTTTCATGTGAGAATATAGCGCGCTGATATCTTCTGCTTTTAGCTTTACCAATTGAATGATAGTCGTGGAAAACGTTATGCTTAGAACTGTAAGGCCGACTTGCATGGACTCATCAAGCTATACTCTTGGACTCTTCTATTATTTTGGTTCTGTATATACAGCCGTTCCTCTAGTCTGTCTAACTCATAGTTAGCATTGTTTGTACTGCAGTTGTACTCATGCTGTGGTCGATAGTATATACAGTTTTCCATGTATACCAACCAAGCTCGTATACCGAAGGATTGTAATACTGCAAGTACTACATTCTAGTGGGCATATTGAGGTTGCTAGCTTGCTCGTCAAATTCAAAACATGAAGGGGGCACGGCACGGCTACATAGCTATTGAAAACTACTTCATAACCCAACTGTTATATTGCATATTTTTGGACCTTTATGATGACATATTTACGATTTGTTAGGTTGCTTGCATCGAACCATGAGAAAATGCCGCAAGAGGATCATCAAAGCAAATAAGAAATGAACCACAGTACTTGGGCGCTTGAGCAAGCATGGTAATATTTCACTAGATAGTAAAAATCAAAACCGTCATAGCCTGAAGAGGAACATTCATCCGCTCCTTCAAGAACAAGCCTCGAAAAGGGGCTTGGCACGACAGTCAGCATCGCACTCCATGAACAAAGACATTAACCATCGGCAGCTTCACAATTCTACCACAGACACTATAAACCGTGCCACCAGATCGCAATACAGAGTTCCCTCCACGAACAAATAAGCAAACTCAAAGTTCAACGAAAACACTGCAGTTCATACAAAGAGGTCCTTAACATCCTCCTCTTGCCTGATAAACTCTTCCAAGACTTTAACATCAATAAACACACCAAGTATGGCACGGGTCGCCTTCATGTGTTCAGAATTCTATCATCCACGTCCTCGGCCGCCAACTGAGAAAGGAAATTAGTCCATGTTAATTTTGTAAATTGACCAAAACCCATGGTTATTTATTATTAGAAGGAAATGATATATACAACTGTTGGTAGCGTTTTAACAAAAATGCAAGAAGTTGGAATGCATTGGACCAAGGTAGCCAAAGTCTACCTTTGCCGAGTGACTTCCCAGGAGGACCACCACGGCCTCGGCCAAGGCCTTTACTTCCATCGTCCATCCCACGTCCCATACCCTTCTGCTGCCGCCCAGCACCATCTTCTCTACCTCTACCTCTTCCACGACCCACACCAGGAGGCCTCCTATCTGAGAAATATAATGCATTAGACTCCTTGAGCATCTAATAGCAAAATATTCTATCCCCTCTAATCCTATCAATGACGAACATCAATCTTGACACCGAAAATGCGAAAGCAAGAGCACAAGCAGTTGACAACACCCAGAACATACCTGAGCGGCTTTTGGTTTCTTCTTGAACTTTATCAATAACCTACATAGCACCAACACCGGTGAGATTTGTTTCAAAATTTAGACCAAAGCTGAGAAAAGAAATCAATCATTCAACAATGATTTCAACCATTTAGACTAAAGACAAAAGAGATTGTATGAAAGTGATGGAGACCGTGTTTTTTTGGCTCAAGAAACACGGCTGTGATTTTAACGTGAAGGAGGCAAAGGCCTCAGGATGCCCTGAGAAGCAGACACAATCATAAGACTCAAGTGATAGTAACAATATCAACACCGAATGAATTGCTACTGCAATTGTCAATCCTTCACCAGTCCTCAAGTCTCATTTTTTGCCCCTTTGCATGGACCTTATGTGAACAAATAATAAGAGAAAAGGACTACTTTCCTAACATACTTGACGTTGCTACTTTATCAAGGATGTGGCCATAGCATTAAGGATCGGTCATTCAACGCTTCCACAAAACAACTTGATGTTAGGGGAGATGCCACAACTGGCCATCATAATACACGCAGAAGGCACTTGTTCTGGTGATACAACAGAACAAGGATGCGAAAACATGGTATCAATATAGCACATCCTATAAAGCAGAGTAAATAACTAAAAGGAGGAGAAGGGTTGACCAAATTGAAGGAGGACTGCATATCACTAAAAACATGGTAAACTAACTGAGCATGGAAAAGATTTGACAACTGACATATGTATCCAGAAACGGTATTCACTACGAAAATTTGAAAATCCCCATGCAACACACATTCAAGTTCATGGAACACTGCAATATCTTTACATCTTTGAAGACAACAGAGCATACCTCATCTGGAACTCTTAGATACTTGATTGTGTTTCCACGAATGTAACACTCAGGCATCCTCCAAAACCTATCTCCATCCTGCGTTTCAAATTTTATCATATGTTACAACTTAACAATAGGAAAAGTAAAAGCACCTCTGCTCATGTTTTGACTTGTGCAAGTATATCTATAATAGTAGAACTTTAAACCTTAGAGGTACATATAACTTCTCTGAGATGAATGTTCATCCAAGTATCACAGTTCACCAAGTGCCCGTTGTAGGTCTCTCCATTCTTCAGTTCCACCAGCTGTTACAACAGGAAAAAATGATTTAAAGAAGAGAGGAGTTTCTAGAAGCAGATAAACATCAAAGCAGCATAATTCCAGATGAAACAAACAATGAAACAAACATACAAAAACCAGAAACATTTAGCACTTATACGATAAAACAAAAAGTTAGAACAGTCCAGATAGGCAGATACATACCATAGGGTGGCCTTGAGCAGTCTTCAATAAGGACAAAGGAAGCTGCACATTTCAGAGGAAAAAATGACTTAAAGCACTTCTATCGGAAATATAGAACTTCGCAAAAATAGTGCTACAACTACAAAACTTGCATTTAAAAAGTGAAGGAAAGAATAGTATAGCTTACCATTTTCCTAGAATGCCAAGGATCGAATCAGAACCGCGAATGACCTGAACCAATTAAAATTGAATGAATTAGTCCCCCAACAAATAAAATTAGATTGACGCAACAAACAGCGAAATCTAGACAGAAAGATGAAGTAAAAACATGAAAGCCTGTAGAATTGAAACCCCCAAATAAGATAATTGATTTTTGTAATCACGGGCTTCAATACCTGTTCTAATCGCCCTCCTAGGTGGTTGTGGCTCCAACTACTTATGAACCCAACAGCCTGAAAACACTCAACTACAAGCTCAAGCATGCACATAAGAAATAACCAGTATTCCATATGCCATCTTTGTCTAAACAGAGCACATTATTTTATGTTTTTCCTAAAACTCGATGAACTGAACTAACACCAACATCTCCTCGAGTTTTCTAACAGCTTTTCAATTCTCACTACTCCAAAGCAGGCAAAAGGAGGCAAAAACAACATAAAACCTAGTCTAACTCTGTGCAAAAAACCGATTACCCAAGGCCCATTTTCTAATACATACAACGATAATCCCCATTCAAATTGTTCCTAGTGCGATCACACAGAAATTCAAACCTATCCTGCCAAAAAAGGTACTTTGTGAGAAGTCGTCAGCCAAACGCCGATACTTCGACACGCCCCACACCATCGTGTTCCCTTGTAGCAAAAACTACCCACGAACGCCCAAAATCCACCACCAATCACCACCACAACCCAAACCCTAACCCCCCAATCCTCATCACTCCTCACCAACACATCAAATCCAAAACCCATCAATTCGAAAAACCCACAAATCCTCAATCCCAATCTCAATTCCCAAATTCAAATCAGAACCAAATCATGGATCACAAAGCTTACGCAACTAATCAAAGACCTAATTGGAAACAGAAGATAGAATTGAACAACAAAAACACGATCGAAACCCTAATGTGAGAAATATGGGCGTACCGGTTAGGGTTGGGTTTTGGATTACGCCGGCGGTGAAGTCGTCGACGGCGACAAATGAATGTGCTGTGTTGTAATTCCCCGTTGTATCATATCCACTGGATATCAATTGTGTTTGGTCCATAATTTTAATCGTTCATCCGTTTAAAGATAACTTACTAAGTACAAAGTGATGTTCATCGCATGTTCCATTGCTTGTGTCCAACAAAATTTGCAATAATTTGATTTGAAGATTTTTTTGATAAATCTTGATCGAGATCAACAAACAATCGAATATTATTTTAAATAAATTTATCATAAAATTATTAATTCACCAACATAATTATTGACAGGATTGTAGGTCTCAATGCCGGATTGAGATAGGCTGCCGTTGATAAGGTGCTGTTATTGTGCTATGAAGCATCTGGACCATTGGATCGATGCACTTTATGAACAAAGTTACTTCCAGCTTTCTTGTTTTTTAGACGTGTTTCGTATCGTTTTTTTTAATGATTGATGAAATAAAAAAAATTTAATTTTAATTATTGTTTTTCTGAACATATAATATAGAAACAAAAGCCATAAAATCAAAAAAATGAATTTTTTTTTATCTATTTCTTATTTGATCTAATTACAATATTCAAGAAAATCTTTTTAAAAAATATAATTTTATTTATAATTTTTTATTTATATTATTAGTTTTCTGTTTTTTATTTATGTTATTGCACAACATGATGCACTTTATGCACGAAGTTACTCAGGATTAATTTTTTTTTTTTTTAATAGAGTTGATGCTCATTCCCAATCAGCGTTTACAATACAAAAAACATCAAGTTATTTCAAGCTTTTATTGGCTTTTGAGGACGTGTTTGGTATAATTTTATTTTTTCTATTTTTTATTTTTGTTTTAATGATTAATGAAATAAAAGGGTTTAGTTCGAATTATTGATTTTTCGAAATGGATAAAACGAAAACAGAAACCATAAACAACAAAAATGATTTTTTATTTTTATTTCTTATTTGATCTAATAACAAGATTCAAGTATCCCTTTTTAAAAAATAATTTTATTTTATATTCCCTTCATCTCATGAAAAATATAACACTGAACATCGACTCATTGTACATCACTTATTTTGACGAGTCATTTTTAACTACTAAACAATATGATACGAATTTTAGTTTGACCTAATATGTAACTAATTTATATTTGATATTGCACAATAACTTTATAAAAAAATTATTTATTCGTCTCGTGAATCATTCGTAATGAGATCAATTTTATTATATTCGTGACAAACATTGTGTTTTTCATGGGACAAATGGAGTATTTTTATTTGTTATTGATTTTTCATTTCTATTATTGATTTTGATTTTTATAACTGGATTTTTTATATTTCATTTATGTTTTTTTAACAAAAATATTTATAGCAAAAGAACAACAATAATCAGCCCAACAACACTGACTTGGTCACCGAGGATTGACTATGAATTTCCAATCCATCCATGTGCTATGACAGTTTATTAGAAGTTCATTTACGTTCCATTCAGTACATCCCGTAATAATCACAAAGTTTAATTACGTAAATGAAAAATTTGATGATATTATGAATGATTCGTGAGACTATCAAATAATATTTTTTATAAATTTATCGTGAAGTATTAAGTATAGTATAAGTTATGGACTTATAATTCTAAACCAAAATAAAATTTATAGCATATTATTTACTAATGAAAAATATCACATCAAAATACATAATAAAATAATTCAATTAGTGCGATACGTTATACTCCCTGAAGATTTTTTCTTAAAAATAAAAAATAAAAAATGTTGTAGCCAACAGTAATTAACAATTTTACTTCTATCAAATAAAACTTGTTAGACGGTTAATAGGAGTAGTAGTATATCGATAATAGGAAGCGAAATTTGGATGGACCGATTAACGTGTAGTATGAAAGCACGCTATAAATTAACTGTGTCTTAGACTTTGAGGTGCTATTACTATATTTTTCGATTTAGTCATGTGATAGATTTTTTTAGTGGTTAAGAAAAGTTGAATTTATATTCATAAATAGTGCTCTTAGTTATAGCGTTCGAGCGAATTGATGTTAAAATATAAATAATTATTGTTATAATTTGATATCAAAAAATACTTTTGATATCAATTATTCAGTTATCGCTCCAGCGTTACATTTCATTTTACATCAAATGACTCAATTTTCAATTAAATTTTCTCAAATCTTGCTCATTAATTTTTCAGCACGTCATAAACTTCCCAACCTTATGTAAGAAAAGAAAAGAAAAGAAAAAAGAAGTTATTTTTCACCTTAATTTTTATCTCCATATTCAATTATATATCTTTTTAAATATATTTTTATTGAATTATTAAAAAAGGTTGATAGTTGTCATCTGGAAAAAAGTTGGTAATTTTATTAATGTTAGATAATAAAAAAATATTTATTATTGATGATATGACAAGAATAAACAACATTGTGTGAAATATAGAATCAATTAAAGTTCATTTTTTTTATGATATCATTTTTTAACTTATGCTTGAATGGCTGGTTTTGTGATTTGATTTTAAATTTTAAATATAGCATTAGATATAATTCATGTTGAACTTGGTCGTATGAATCATTGTTTTGATCGAAACGTGTCTACAAGAGTGTGATAGTTTAATCCTGATGTTTATTTTAGGCGGGATTGTTGACACAGAGTTTGACTTCTGTCACATGTTAGTCTAACTTTTTAAGTAACAAAGATTTTCACGAACAATAGCTTGTCTTATACTCGAATATGGTTTATGAGTTCAAATCCAATAGAGTTTTTGAGCGTTGCGAGAGCTCAAAGTAGCCCCCTTAATTTGATGTATCCTATATGATCCACAAATTAATGTCTAAATCTAACAAGATCCACAAATTAGTGTCTAAATCCAATAAGGAACCTGTTGTCATTCTGTTTCCTAGCTGTATATACGGAGTGACTCGTATGAGACAATTCATATTCATAAATTTTGATCTTAGTACGTCTGAGATGATATTCAAGAAGGATTAGTTTAGTCATAAATAGTTCTTCCATGAACCTTGAAGTTAGGGGATCGATACTAGAGCCTTTCACGTTTCGTTCCTTTACTTCTGAGATGATGGTTTACGAGGTCCCATGTCATAAGATACATCTTACATTCTTAGTTGTCAAGAAATTGTTGGATTAATGGACTCATATTATATGTAGATGGACAATTTACGAATTAATTGTATGTTATGTGCTATCTTACCGTTTTTAATTACAACAGAAATGTCAATGTTTTGGTCCATCCAAAACAGATGGTCCTAATTCATGATTCCATGGTCTGATGTTTTGCATCATCTGTGCTTTCATGATGGCATAAATCTTGGGAGAACAGTGCGTCGTTGGCATCATTCACTAGGGAGTCCGGACCCAAGTTAGTGAAAGGCGATCCTGCTCGGAAGTCTGGTTCGCAAGTGCACCACCACCATGTCGTTCCTACTATCACTGTCAGCGATAGCTCGCTCAAGTTCACTCATGTCCTCTACAATCTCTCTCCCGCAGGTCCGTCCTTTCTCCTATATCTAAACTAGAACGCGAAGTTACGATCATGTAGCATTTGCGTATACTTATGTAGCGGAATGTTTTGGTGGATGCAGAGTTGTATGAACAAGCTATAAAGTACGAGAAGGGATCGTTCATCACGTCAACGGGTGCACTTGCGACTCTTTCGGGGGCCAAAACCGGCCGGTCCCCGAGAGATAAACGTGTGGTGAGCGATGAGACCACCGAGAACGAACTTTGGTGGGGAAAGTATGTTCTATTCCCTCTAATTATTGTGCATTTGAAGCGTGCTAATTCATAGTATATGTCATTGTCATGTTATCTGGGATACATCAGGATCAGATGCTAATCTATGAACATAATCATGTGAAGTTGATTTGTTTGCCGGTCGTTATAATATTTATGGAAACCCGAAAAGATGTATCAGAACATGTCTTAGTGCTTAAAAATGGGACAGTAGCTTTCGAACTATCGAATTATGACCACTTGTGTCTCATCGTCGACATGCCGATAAGTTTTCTATCAGCGTAGTTACTGAGATATGGGTAAAGAACGGAAAGAACATTAGCACTCATCTTAAGAGTTAATGTTAGGTGATTTGTTTTCTTTTCCTGATCATGCTTGGACTTTATTAAGGTTGATTTGCTATTGCTGTTAATATGCGCCTTTCCTGGTTTGTTGAATAAGTGTCTGATTTGATTCTGTATGGATGCAAACAGAGGCTCACCGAATATCGAAATGGATGAGCACACTTTCATGGTTAGCAGACAGCGTGCAGTTGATTACTTGAACTCATTGGAAAAGGTCCGTTTCCAACTCTAAGCACATTTTCCTGGTTACAAGCTGATGCACTTGCACAAATGTTAGCAATCGATTTCTTGTTAGTGATACTCGATTTTCGTTTTCAGGTATTCGTAAAAGACCAGTTCCTGAACTGGGATCCTGAAAACAGAATCAAAATCCGAATCGTCTCTGCCAGAGCCTACCATTCACTTTCATGCACAACATGTAAGTAAAACAAATGAACTGATTACTCCTATCTTCTCCTTACGTACACGGTCCAGCCAGATAATTCTCCTCATCGTTGTCATCCTGTGAATTCCGTATCGTTATATGATGTCCGTGTTTAGGATGAAAAAAAGAAATATACAATGCGATAGAAAATCTCAGGGTGTATGAAGTGCAATATATAACTGATGGGTGAACAGGTGTATCCGACCTACACCTGAAGAGCTGGAGGATTTCGGTACTCCTGATTTCATCATATACAATGCTGGACAGTTCCCGTGTAATCGTTATACCCACTACATGGCATCCTCTACTAGCATAGATGTTAATCTCGCTAGGAAGGAAATGGTCATCCTTAGCACTCAATATGCCGGGGAGATGAAGAAAGGCCTTTTCAGTGTTATGCATTATCTCATGCCTAAGCGCCAAATCCTCTCCCTCCATTCCGGGTGCAATATGGGCAAGGATCGAGATGTGGCCCTCTTCTTTGGATTATCAGGTATAGTATCCGTTGGATCACAACGGGCTAGCCTGGAGCCTTCCCAGCCAAAATACGATATGTCCTGCCTTTCGTTGCCTCTTTATTAGATAGAAAGCTTCGCGTCCCTGCACATTAGTTGGCGCTGTTCCTTTTCAATGTTGGTGATGAGTTTTGCTTCCATTTGCTCTAGGCACTGGTAAGACCACTCTGTCAACAGATCACAATAGGTATCTGATCGGAGATGATGAACACTGCTGGAGTGAGAATGGAGTCTCGAACATTGAAGGCGGTTGCTATGCCAAGTGCATCGATCTGTTGAGGGAAAAAGAGCCTGATATTTGGAACGCTACAAAATTCGGAATAGGTAAATTTAATCACTTTTCCTGTCACTAAAAAGTTCTGTTTTAGCTACTTGGCCATATCTCAGCTCATCTGATTTGCTTTTTGCATTTGGTTTGGGCTTGAAGTGTTGGAGAATGTGGTATTTGATGAGCACACACGTGAAGTGGAATACTCTGATGAATTTGTTACAGGTGAAGTATATATTCCGCTCCGTGCTTGGGATTTCATCTGACTAATGCTACGTACGCTGATTGCCGTAGACATTTCTTGTTACAGAAAATACCCGTGCTGCTTATCCCATTGAGTACATTCCCAATGCCTAATTACCTTGCGTCGGGCCACATCCGAAGAATGTCATTCTCCTTGCTTGAGATGCATTCATCAGTGGATACATTGCTTTGGTAATTTGAACTTCACTAATATTGGGAGCATTCTTTTTCTTTTGATTGAATTGGTGGTAATTGTGAATTGCTGAATCTCAGGTGGCTGGAACTTAAGATGGGATCAAGGAGCCAACGGCGACATTTTCAGCCCGTTTTGGAGCTGCATGCATCATGCTGCATCCCACAAAGTATGCGGCCATGTTGGCAGAGAAGATGCAGAAGCATGGCGCCACAGCCTGGCTTGTGAACACTGGCTGGTCTGGTGGAAGGTATGCACTTGTTCTTCAGCAAACCCAAAGGGATGAATTATTTTCTTGACTTCGCAGACGATGTTGGTCTTAATTTTGGACGATACAATCTGTCATAAGATTTCCAACTTCCGAGTGAAATACATGTTAAAAATACTCCCAAGATCATTCATTTATCAGACTTGGTTTTCTTCTTGTACCTATGGTTCTGGAAGCCGCATCAAGCTGAAGTATACTCGCAATATCATAGACGCCATACACTCTGGCTCACTCTTGAATGCAAATTACAAGACGACTGAAATCTTCGGTCTCGAGATCCCAACAGAGGTCGATGGTGTTCCTTCAGAAATCCTGGACCCTGTGAACACGGTGAGTTGCTCAATCACTTTGTTGTTGCTACTTTTCGTTATTTAGACCTCCAAATTCAGATTAACTCAGAATTGTTGGCTTATGTTGACACACTGCTGAAGCTGGCTGGGCTATTCAAGAAGAACTTCGAGGTGTTCGCGAGCTACAAGATTGGCTCGGACAGCAAACTGACTGACGAGATTCTTGCAGCCGGTCAGATATTCTGATCTCTTGGTCACGCTATTGCTTGCACGACGTCGCCAAAGCTTTAGAGGGAAACGATTAAGCATGTAATATTATGTGTGCTTCATGTTTTTATGCAAGTTTGTAGAAGGCGTCGTCTAGTTAAGTTAAAGGGTGTTCGCAGCTTGTAATGTAAGGCTATTTTTATCTATGATGACGAAAATTGTAGCATTAGCTACCTTGTTTATGAAACCCATCAATGTGCAAGTTTTGCCTACAAAATCCCAAGTTCAGGTGAAAAACCAGATGCTAAGTAAAACATTAAAACTTCGTCCCATGCTATGATTTGACGCGGTTCATTGTCAATGTCCATATTGTCGATTATGCTATGAGTTTAAGTCATTAAAAAAGTGAAGCTTGTTTTTAACACAAAATGAACCCCTTAACACTAGAAATTACAAATGCGTTCTTCAATGGAAATTCATAGGAACCCTATTTCGATAGAAGTAACTACGCATAACTATATTATAGGATTGTTAACTATGAAACCAAAAACAAGTAACAGATTTTAAAAAACTTTATAAAATGTAATGATTTTTTAATGAGGATCTTAAATATTATACTTAGATGAACAATACATATTTGTTTGATATAATATTTCTATTTCATCTATTTGAGAAATATATAACAGCAAAAGATATTTTTATTTTATCAACAAAAAAGAAAAAAAGAAAACAAAAAGGGCAAAAGGAAAAACCATACCAAATATCCGCTATCACCTACTTTCTTGATCAATATCATGCGAATTACTTTCTCCCCGTCATACATATTTTCAACATTTATTTTTGGATACCTAAATTTAGATCTATGTGTGTTTTTCTTAATTTTAATTTTCAACTATATAATATTTTTTATATTTTTAAATTTCTAATCACATAAAAAAATTTAAATACTCCCTCCGTAGCAAAAAAATTACATTATTTGCTAAATTGGAATGTCTCAATTAAATTACAACATTATTAACATTTGGGAATTTTTTTTCCTATAAAAATATTAAAATATTTTCATTTATTTTTTATATCACATCAATTCTTTCTATTATTTTTTTCTTCTTTTTTTTGTTTTTCTCACTCCTCTCGCTCACACAAGTCAAAACGTAAAATGATATTTATAACAAAAAATAACACATACATAAATTATCATGGTAAATCAATTGATTATAATTTTTTTGGGACGGAGATAATACAAAAACGTTACTCACTCCGTCTCAAATTAATCAAAATATTTTGACTGGACATCAAAATTAATACGAGTGTTGAATTTATGTGTATTTTAATAAAAAAAATGAATATTTTTTTAGTGATAATGAGGATTTATTGTAATAGTCATAAGAAGTGTTAGTGGATATACTAATGAGATTAATTTAATATTTTTAATAATTAAGAATTATTAAAAATAATTTTTTTATTAATTTCAAAATTAATTAAAAATAATTTTTTAATTCATATGAGACGCGAGTATAAACAAATTGATACAGCGCAATGTGACAAAAGGATTGAAAATGCATGGGAGGAGAGAGCGGAAAAAATGCGTTACCTAAATCGAAATTCTTTTCTCGGCGCAACTTCATCTTTGTCGCCGCCTCGCCATCGCCGCCCAATCCCAGCAACTTCCGTCAAACCCTAATTTCCCCACTTCTAAATCCTCACCAATTCGCCAAATCAAACCAAATGGGCACGAAATTCACCTCAAATCCTCAACTGGGTTAACCCCAAAATCACATCTTCTCCACCACCAATGGCTCCCCCAAAATGGGCGCACCAATAACAAGCCAATTGGTACCAAAAACATCCAATAAGTACTTTCTTTGCAGCGTATTGAACACTTGTGCTAAGACATTGAATTGGGGTTTTGGTTTGCAGATTCATGCCAAGATAGTGAAAAATGGGTATGAGGAGAATGTGATATTGGGTACTACATTGGTTGACTTTTATGGTAAATGTGGTGCATTGGTTGATGCGAGGAGGGTTTTTGATGCGATGAAGGGTAAGGAAAGGGTTTCCTGGACTTGTATGATTACCGGGTATTCGCAGAATGGGGATGGGAGTGAGTGTGTTACGTTGTTCAAGAAGATGTTGGTGTCGGGGGTGAGACCGAATGGCATTACGTATGTGGGGATTATAGGCGCGTGTAGGGGTGTTGATGGTTGGATTGATCGAGGGAGATCGGTTCATGGTCATGTTGTGAAGCTCGGGATGGATGGTGATACTTATGTTGTTAGCGCGCTGGTTGATTGTTATTCGAAGTTTGGGAATGTGGATGATGCTTTTAAGGTCTTTGATGCGATGGAAGATAGGGATGTTGTGCTTTATATCTCGATGATTTCGGGGTATGCTAATAATTTTAAATATGATGATGCGCTAAGGCTGTTTGCAAGAATGAGGAGGGAGAATTTGGGTGTAACCAATCATTCGTTGAGTAGCGTTTTAAAAGCTTGTGGTAGTTTGGCTTTACTCCAGGAAGGGAAGCAATTGCATGGTTTATTGGTAAAAGCAGGGTCGCTGGGCAATGTGTTTGTGGCTAGTGCTTTGATCGATATGTACTCTAATTGTGGCAGGGTCTACGAAGCGCGTGGTGTCTTTGATTGCACGGTTAGAAGAAACACTGTGCTCTGGACTTCAATGGTGTCAGGGTATGCGCAAAGTGGAAGAGTGTTGGAAGGGTTGGAGTTGTTTGATTGTCTTTTGATGGAAGAGGAACTTGAGCTGGACCATGTTTGCTTCACAGCGATATTGAGTGCTTGCAATCATGCTGGATTTCTCGATAGAGGAGTACAGTATTTCGAGAAAATGACAAAGGATTACGGTCTAGTTCCCAGACTAGATCATTATGCTTGTTTGGTAGATCTATATGCACGGAAGGGGAATCTAAGAGATGCGAAGCGAATAATGCAGGACATGCCTTATGCTCCCCATGATGTTTTGCTGAGTTCATTTTTGGGTTTCTGCAAAATATATGGAGAGGTGGAGCTAGCACGGGAAACTTTCGATCTACTTTTGAGAATGAAGCCACACAATGCAGCTGCGTGTCTCATAATGATACAAATATATGCCGAAGCTGGTTTATGGGATGAAGTCGCAGAAATCAGGAAATTACTGAAACAGCAAGAGAACAGTAAAAAAGCAGCTTGGAGCTGGGTTGAGGTGGACAAAGGAAATGAACTTCTCTCTGTTGGTGACGCATCTTTTCGTTAACCTTCCGCTGTTTGCGCCTTGGACAGCTTTTACACGCGCAGTTCGGATTGGCTGCAGTGTTGGGCTCTCTTCCTCCTGACGGCGGAAGAGCTGCTAAGTTCGTCGAGAAAGCTACAGAATCTGGAAACATCAAGCGGGGATGATTCAGCTATGGATGTTCGTGCAAGACTACTTAACTGCTGAGAATAGTGACAAGGATTATGTGCTGTATTCAAGATCTGATTCTGATTTGTGAAACATGTTGTGACTTAAGTTATGCTGACCACAGGGTGAAAACCTCATTTATACATCTTCATCGATGAAGTGAAGCATGGAATTGAGAAGGATGGCAGTTTCGAAGGTTGTCGAGTTGACAAGATCCCAGCCTAGTTCTTCGATATAAAAATGGATTGGCAGTATGGTTCTAATTGGTAACTCTTCCAAGCCTAAGATATTCACTTCATTCTTCAGCTTTCTCATTTTGCTGGAGAGGTTTTTGTTTCGCTTAGGCGAATTCATCACTCCCATTTTCCATGGAACGACCGAGATGAAGATGGCAACTAGAGCGGTATCGGATTATCTTGGATTCAAAAAGGTGTCTGAACTAAACGTGGAAACAAAATGCATGAAAAAATTTGTGCGAGAAAACAATGAGTTCGACATTGAAGATGCTCTGATGTATATAGAGTAGCTGTTTTGATTCATAGAAAGAAGGGAAACCCCTTTTTAGATCTGGATCATGGCTGTCCAATACTTTGTTAGTTAATATGCATATGTCCTTTTATAATAGATCCATTGCCGTGCTAATGACACTCTTATATGATCTCTATGGTTGATTTAAGCATTTAACAGAAGATGGTTGGGTTCTGAAATTCGTCTTTTGATTTGTTTCCTTCATAAATTTTGAGAATAAGGCATGGCCTAATCCATCCTTAACCTTATTATACACAGAAGCATGGATCATAACTTTACACCTGAAACGAAAAACCCGTTACCTATTGTCATGTTTATACATACATTGTGACATATTTATTGTCTGCATTCAAGGAAAGAGTATTCCGAGATAACGGGACAGCTTCACTTCTTTATAAAGGAAACACCTTCTCAATATTTCGTGCCAACTCTTTCTTCGCATTTTCCAGACCAATCCTATTGCCAAATTTTTGATCCAAGACAGACCCAACCAACACGAACAGGGAGAACGCATGGAATTTTAATCTCAGGGTTCCTGCAGCGTAACTCTCAAACTCATTTAGATGGTCTAGTGGGTAGATTTCCTCCACACCATTGCGACTGAGCTTCACTTTAGAAGCAAAGAATGGAAGTTTTGTCACCTGTTGCGGGGAAAAGTCATTGTTTCCTAGCAATAGTGCTCACTGAAAGTTCAGTTATATGAGGAGATGAAAAATACGATAGAGCGGGTATCATGTCTGAGAGGCACCAAAAGCACATTCATTGTACTATGGAGCTTTTGGGTTCCCTTTCTATGTGGAGAAAGACCCAAATCTTGTGAGCCCATTAGATGTCTTACTTGCATAAGTGGAGAGGTTTTTGAATCAGAAATAAAGGAGTGGGCTGGATCAACTGTC
>LIEC01000022.1:0-20001 GCA_001925005.1 Drosera capensis
ATTAAGATTGAGCTATTATCACTTGCCGCCACATCACAAGCGATGCTTTGCTTATTGTGCTATGTTCCCAAAAGACCATCTCTTTCAGCGAGAAAGCTTAGTCCGTCTGTGGATGGCTGAAAATTTTATCCCACTCGAACCTGGCAGCAGAAGAGGGCTTGAAGATGTTGGCGATGACTACTTCAATAATCTATTATCGAGATCTTTCTTTCAACCGGCTATTCATTCTAATATTTCTGGGCATGTGATGCATGATCTTTTTCATGATCTTGCCCGGCTCATCTCAGGAAATTCTTGCTTCTTGTTGGAGGAGAACAAAGATTTAGTCTTGGATGATCATGTTCGTCACATGTCGTATAATGCTGCAAGTCGCAATAACTTATACAAACTTGAGGAGGTGCCTGCCATGAAGCATCTGCGGACCTTCTTTGCATTGTCACAAGAACGTTTATCTGTTGAAGCTCCGGTGTACATATTACCTCACTTCAATTTTGTACGAGTATTGTCCTTGGTAGCATACAATGGTTGTAAGCTGCCGTCTACAATTGGAAAGTTGAAGTACCTTCGTTACTTGGATGTATCTCACAGCGCAATTGTAGAATTGCCGGAATCAATCTGTACCTTATGCAACCTGCAGACACTTTTGTTGTTCAAATGTAGACGACTTCAAGGGTTGCCGCAAGATTTGTGGAAATTGATTTCGCTTCGACATCTTGATATCAGCTATACGAAAGTGAGGCGCATGCCAGAGCACATGGGGAGCCTTAAAAATCTTCGAACATTGACGACGTATGTAGTTGGTGAAGATGGGGCATCAACGTTGAGAGAATTGAGGAGTTTCGAGCATCTTGTGGGAGACCTTTCCCTTGAGGGTTTGCAAAATGTCGCTATGGTTGATGATGCTATCGGGGCTAACCTCCACGTAAAGAGTTTCCTCAAGAAGTTGAGGTTGTCATTTGGTGATGGTACAATGCACATTGAGCGGGAGCAGGACGTACTTGCATCCCTGCGACCTCCTTCACAGATTCATGAGTTAGAAATATCGAAATATGCTGGCACAAGCTTCCCATCTTGGTTAATGGGGGATCTCCCGTTTGCTAAAATGATCAATCTTCGTCTAAGTGACTGTAGAAATTGCATTTCCTTGCCACGGCTTGGGCAGTTAGCCTGCCTCCGGAGACTTGTGATCTGTGGAATGAATCATCTACAGAAAATAGGACCGGACTTCTATGGAGATCGCGATCCTTTTCCCTCCTCCTTGCAAGAAATGAGGTTTGAGTCCATGAAAAGCTGGGAGCTGTGGGAAGCTTCGGGCAATGGAGTTGTTGATTTTCAGACTCTTGGAGTACTCAGATTAGAAGGCTGCCCCAAATTGAGAGGAGCAGTTCCCATTCAATTCCCTTCATTACGGACACTTGAACTTCTTGGCTGCGATCAACTTGCTGATAATCTTGATCAAAGGTTTTCAGCATATGATGAGACGTTGACCTCGCTTACTTCTTTGGAGTTAGCGTCCTTGGCATGCATCCCGTCGCAACTGATTGGTTTGTCGTCTCTCAAATCCTTGAGGATCTCGGATTGTCCGGAACTCAAGCAACTTCCCGATGTATTGTCTCCCAACTTGGATGAGCTTGTGATATATGGTGCTGGATTGGAATCGTTGCCCAAGAGCTTGGTGGAAACTTCTCTCACAACGATGGACATCAGCAATTGTCCATCGTTGAAATTGTGTCCGGATGATGAACTGCCTACCTCGTTACGTTCCCTCGGTGTGGGAGGTGCGTGGATCTTGGAGGTAGGCAGGCTTTGGAGGAATATGAGGCACTTCTCCTTTCTAGTCGAGCTAGGGCTAGCTGACGTAGTTGGGTTAGTGTCATTTCCTCTCGGCAGCTTCCCGAACTTGCGTGACATCGATTTGTACAGCTGTAAAGATCTTGAAAGTATTAGTTTGTTGGAGGAAGGAGTGGATCAGATCTTGAAAGTATTAGTTTGTCGGAGGAAGGAGTGGATCAGCGTGGTGGCCTGACTTGTCTCGTTTTGTTGCAGATCTTTAGTTGAGCCGAAGGGAGAAAACCTGCTAAGGCGACCTGAGTAGAATACAGGTATGAACTGGACCCAACTGCTAACCCAAAAACCTAAACAGATGGATTATGGTTCCTCATATATATATTCTACTCTTTCTGTTTCTCCACGGTCGATGTGGGTAAATCTGCTCACACATATCCTCAACATGTTTTCCACACAAGGAGAACTCTTTGCCTACTGGTCTCACCCGCCTTTACATATGGCACTGCGAGAATTTGAAAAAGCTGCATGGGAAGGGGCTCCAGAACCTTACCTCCCTTGTGGAGTTGAATATACAGCGATGCTCTCTGCTTCAGTCGTTGCCTGAAGAAGGACTCCCGCCCTCTGTTTCTAGACTGATAATACTTCATTGCCCCAATCTCGAAGCAAGCTGTCGAAGGAATGGAGGAAAGGACTGGCCCAAGATCTCTCGCATACCCTGGATTCAATTCCAGGAGATTGACTTCGATCCTGATGAAGACTGATGATTGATGCATTGGTTGTTCAAACAAGCTTCACTCTCTATTAACGCGATTGAGGTTTACCAAAACACCTGTTAATCTGCTATTATCTGGATTATGCATTTCAATAGGAGGTGAACAGAAACGTACTCAAGTACCAACCGAAGAAAACCGGACCAGACCAAGATAATTCGATCGGGACAGATATAAAAACTATTAATATCGGAAAATTAATTCGATACCGGAGTTTGATATGGGACAAATTCGTGAAACCGTATCGATATATCCTTTTTGTCCAAAAAAATTATTGATAGAATGTTTTATTTGTGTTATGGGATGATTAAATGTTGTTTTTTGAAAAAATATCGTGAAAGATGTATAATAATAAACGTTATTTATTATAATCGCGAATCAATAAAAAATTTAAATCGTATCGTTTAGATAAATAACGAAATTTTTATATCTTAAATAATATAAAAAAAATATCTCAATAATTGTGGATTGAATGTAGGTATTTCATACCGGCCGATGTTTTTAAAATAATTTTCACCTTTTGTTGGAGACTTGAAGATGCTTGATTGATTATGTTGAGTCCAGTCCTTTGAGTAAAAGTTAAAACGACGTCATTTAGTAAATTCCAATTCATTACCTGATTTATTTTTCTCCTTTTTAGGCTCAAGCGAAAAAACCCAAATCCCAAATCATTTCGACACTTCACTCCACATCATATAAAATCAGATCTGCTCTATTTTTCCCTCAAGCTCAAATCGACTTTCCTTCCTCTCCAAAGGCTTCAATTCATCCTTCATCAACCTCGAATTTGCTCGGTTTGAATTATATGAAATCTGCTGACTCAAAGAGCAAAAAGGACTGACCAAAAGAACTGGTAGCAGGGCCAGGGCACGTTAGACTTTCGGTCGGCATTTTTCTTTAAAGTCAAAACACTTCCAGTGGGGATTTCTTTTGCCTCCAGATATAAGCCTACGAACCTAGAGGATAATCTAAACTGGCAGTGCAAGGAATTAAGAGGCAATAATGATAAAGACAGCACAAGTACTTGACAGGTTTCGATCTGTGAAATATATGACACACCATCAAAGTGGCGACATTTTCTAAATGGCCAATCCCATAGAAAACATTTAACATCCTATTTTGATTTATATGATAACTAAGAAGCAAAGAAAAAATATTTCAGGCTTGAAAATAGACAGAAATGCTAATAATGACAGAAACCAACCTTGGAGATACGTCGAGGAAATAGCTCAGATTGCACAAAAAGTTTCAGGCGGTAACTCACACAACAGAGTTTAGCAAGTCACTAACCTGCACGAAGACTCTGGTACAAAGAGTAGCCAAGAAACAGGAAGATAAGTTAAACGAATGGTTAGGAAGCATGAACTAATATTATAGGAAAAAGTTTACTTACTCATTAATCATGCACATGCTGAATTTTCAGGCAAATCATCATACAATCAAAGCTCCCAATCCTCATAGTACCAGATGATAATAAACTTGAGAAAAAATAGTGACGAACAACCAGCTTGAGAAAAAATAGGAAGCAAAAAAATTGAAAAGCTGTAACCGATAACTACACAGGAAGGCTTAATCTGTATCAGTCCGTAGTCTGAAAATAGCCCCAAAAGGCAGGAAGTCTTTTGGCCCATGCAGAATACAGAATGGCCCATGCAGAATACAGAATCTTGACGTTATTAACACGACGATGTGATCATCCACTGCAAATATCAGATACGAGGGTTAAACAAGGTAGGGCTTAGTGTAGCATACGAGACAACTGTCCAAGTTTGGGTTGGCTCAGAAAGAGCCTAACTCAACATAGATAGACGACTGATTCTCATGCTTAGCTTTCCCGGTTCGTGTTTTAGACGGACTTTCTGCCCTTTGACCTCTTTAAAAGAAAACTCACACCAGAAACAAGCATATGTCAGCAAGGAGACTGTGAGCTAGGCGATAAAGAGATCACAAATCCAAAAGCGAAGCTGATGCAAAATTAACAGATATCCAACAGAAACTTGAGGGGAAGCGACCAACTTCAATGACAAACACCTTATTTACATCAGCATATTCCTCACGATCCACAGCCTTAGTAGGCACCTCCTCATATAAAAAATTGCATCCCCGGCTTATTAATCATAAGTACATAACACCATCCGGATCAGTGTTTTCATGGCATTTGACGATGATCAAGAGAGGGCACAACATATTAAAGAAAGAGCAGGAACATACCTGGCACAGCATCGGCGAATCGAAACTGATAGATTTAAATCTCAATCCTGAGCAAAATCTTGCTCCAATTGTTGGTAAGATGAATACAATAAACATGTATAAATGGAACAGCCCGTTCCTGATCCAGATTGAGTACTTCTGTTTCTATACAAAAGCGAATTTTGTCACCCATCGGTGGGCATTGTGTCCACTCTGCAGCTGCTAATATCAAGTTATCAACAAAAGCCTATGCATTAACTAAAAAAGTGAGTGAAGCTTATACGTTATGGAATCTATGGATCCATGTGAGCCATTTATCTAAGCTGTAAATCAGACCAACCAGGAACCGATAGGGACGTTCAAAACAGCCTGGCGACCACTTTGAAGCACTTCACGTTTCAATGCCAAAAGAACTGATGAAGTGCATTACTCACTGATGACTGACTCAACCTGGATGGTCAAATCCTTGATTCCAGCATCCAAAAGCTTTTGCGAGACAAGATGTTTTGTAAGCAGCTTGTTGGTTCCAGTTGAAACGTGAAGATGAAGTGTGCCCACGACATCATTGTTAGTCAAGCTCCACACATGCAGGTTCTGGATGCCACTGACTCCTTTCATCCTCAAAACTTGGTCGACTGCTAGCTTTATGTCGTGTTCATGAGTTCTGGGGACTCTCTGTAGCAAGATCTCGGCCGAGTTTCTCAGCAATGGGATTACTGAAGATATGATTAAGATGGATATGAATATGGAGCAAGCAGGATCTGCAACAAGCCATCCCTTGTACTTGATTAAGAGAGTTGATATGACAACTCCAACACTTCCCAATGTATCGGCAAGAACATGCAAGAAAATGCCTTCCATGTTATGATCATGATGGCGGTGTTCCTGATTCTTCTTTGGTACAACTTGAGGATTGTTCCCAGATGATGATTTCTTAAGTTCTGAACAATCACGTCCACAAGAAACCCCATTATCATGATCCTTCATAGAGCTGCTTTTGGAACTCAGCAAGTCAGCATGGATGCTTCCATGGGCATCTAGCTTATGGGAATCATTGTGATCAATGCGATTAAGTTGATTATCGTGCTGGTGATGATGCTGGTGATGGTCATGCTCGTGCTGATGGTGATGGTCACGCTCGTGCTGATGACTCTGATGATCATGCTCGTGCTGATGACTGTGATGATTATGCTTGTGCAGATGCTGGTGATGATCATGAATATGACTATGGACATGCTGGTCTCTATTTGAATCATCATGCTTCATGCTCTGACTTTGTAAATCGCATGCCTCATGCTCACCGTGATTGTGTTCATCAGAGTGAGGGTGACCATGGTCAGCATGCGCATGTGAATGCGAATGAAAACAAGATCCTCCTCCACCATGGGCCTGATGATGCTCCTCATGGAAAAAAATCAAACCAATAACATTCACTACGAGTCCCCCGATGGAAACAGTCAACAAGCTGCTAGTGGAAATCTCCTGCGGGTCTAATATCCTCTCTAATGACTCAAGCACAATCAGCGCCCCAACCAAAACTAGAAAAACAGCATTAGCATACCCAGAAAGGACCTCAAATCTCCCACGACCATAATTAAACTGATTGTTTGCAGGCAACCGGGAAATATACGAGGCATAGAGCCCAATCGCCAGGGCAGCGCAATCAAACAGCATATGGCATGCATCTGATATCAAACCAAGACTATTGCTCATGAACCCAACCACAAACTCTACAACCATATACCCTGTATTAATCATAAGAAACAACGCAATCTTCCTCGACTTCCTCTCGCTCAAAATGTGTTTAACAGGTCTTATCACCAGACTACCAATCGACTCCGATGATTCAGCACCAATTTCCACATATCCTTCATCACTTCCTTTCATCTGCCTAATCGAAACCCAAAACAGAAACCCACAGGCCAAAAGCCCCCAAAGCGACATCTCCGGAAAGTAAACCAACTCCAACACAATCATACACACAAAAGTAACCAAAAACTCCTTCTCGACATCCTTCAAACCACTCACCACCACCTTCTCATCACCACACCACTCACTCAACACCACCCCGAAAACCACCGTATTCGCCAGCGGCCACCCCAAACCATTCATTCCCACCCCATCCCCCTTCTCCCCCAAAACCAACACGCTCACCCCAGCCGGAACCGCAAGCATGACCGTCGTCAGAAACAAAGAAACCAACCGAACCCGTCTCCGTCCCAGCTCCTTTATCTCACCCCAGTTCCTCGAATTGCGCTCATACGCCCCCATCCACCCCAAAACAAACGGCAATAACAATGGCCAAACCTTCACACAACCTAACTCTAACCCTAAACCCTGCACACCAAAACCCCCAAATGGGAAACAATCAACTCTGTCCCAACTCAACCCCAACCCCACCAACCCAATCCCCAATCCCACCATCCCAAACCCACCATTCATCCCATTCACCATCCCACCGGCAAACTCCGCCATTATCGTGGCGGCGGTGCCGCAGTATTTCAACCCCTGGAATCGAAGCAGAAACACGATGGAAAGCAGGAATGACTTTGAAATTAGGATCCGGAAATGGGTTTTGGAGATGGAAAAGAGTGATGAAATGGGTATTCGTTGTTGATTATTGTTTAGGAGGAGGAGTAAGGAGAGGAGGAGGAGGAGGGAGGAGAAGAGGGAGACGAGGAAGGAGAAGGGGAAGAGGGGGAAGGAAGGGGAGGAGAGGAAAGGGAGAAGGGAGTAGAGGGAGCGGAGGGAAAACAGGAGGAGGAGGAAAAGGGAGGAGAGGGACTGGGAGCGGTGGGGTTTCGGGGTGGAGAGGGAGTGGCCGAGGCGATGGCGACGGTGCTTGGAGGGAGTCGGGGTTGGGGTGGAGGGGAAGAGTGGGTAGGGTTTTGCGGTGGTTGTGGTGGTGCGGGAGGGGAGTGAGAGCCGGTGTGGGCGGTGGTGGTGGTGGTCGGGATCGGACATTTTCGGGTGGGAAGGACGGAGGTGATGGTTAATTTTTGTTTTGTTGGAGAAACTCGGCGTTGGCACGTTCACTGGTATGGTACGTGGAAAAAAAGATCAGAATTTTTTTATGCTTTTATAGCCAAGATCAGAAGGGTTTTTTTTTTCTTTGAGACCAAAACCAGAAGTTTTAAGGGATAATTAAATTAAAATTCATAATAAAATTAAATTTATATTTTATCTTAAAAATATTTTTAAGTATATTTTATTCTTATTTATAATATCACCCACACCGCACACCCTAATTCTCTTTTGTCATTTAAGAAAAAGAAAAACAATTATCGAAATCGCATTTTTTTCCTTGATCTCCTCAAACCATGCGTCTTCTCCATCTTTTTTCCCAATTCGAAATCAAACCAAAGCCTTGAAATCGCCATCAATTTCAACATATCCCAATTCCCCTTTTGGTCTTCTCCATTTGGTTAATTGTTCCATCATAATAATCCATTCTAATTTCTAGGATTTTCTTGATTCAAATTTTAAAATTGGTTTTGATTTCTTAATGAATCGATGAAATTATTCCCCACAAGGGTATTTTCGTGTTTTAATTCCCTTTTCTTTTGAATCGAATCAATGTCGATGTTGTTTAGCTTGAAAAATGTAGATGTGGTTATTGATAATTTTTGTTGATTGTGTGACTAATGTTGAGAGGATTCGTTATCAGTTCTATATATTGATATTCTGTTTTATAAGTGATAAGTTCAACATAATTCGATAGAGATAATTATATCTATCTAAATGATAAATGCATCTATCTATTTACTGAAATATAGCCTTAGTGTATAATTTATTTAATTATGAGATACTCCATCTTGTTATATATACTGCAACAGTCGTGTTTCATATACTGCAATATTGATTATATATACTATTATAGGGATGAATGATTCCTATGATAAATTATTGTACACATATTATTTTTTATGCGTTGTAACATTTGTGAAATATTATTCTATGTAAACTATAACGAATTGTATATTTCTTTCTTTCATCTCTTTCTTGAAATTATGTAAATGTTGATAACTATTAATGAATCTTTACAAAAATTCATGAGAGAAATAATCTCACTCTATAATTTCTTAAGAACATTATACTATGGTTGCATAAAACATGAATTATGTGCTTTTATATTTAGAATCCCTCGAGATGTTTGAGTTTTATATATTAATGTTTTATTATTTTAGTCATAAATTAAACATAATTAGATAGAGATAACTGCATCTACCTAAGAGATAAATGCATCTGTTTATCTACTGAAACATAGATTTCGTGTGCAATTTATTTTATTATAAGATACTCTAACATATGTTAGGTATATTATTTTTTTTCAACATGAAAATTTATTACTACCAACATACAAGTTATGTATTGTTAGCATACATCAAATGGTGGAGAATTTTTTAAAACTTTTTTTGTTTTTAAATTTTTCTAATCTTTTAATCTTTATCACCCATTCATCTGTATCAACACATAATGATAACATCATATTCCCCAAACCCAAATATTATCTATGCGCATTATAATTACCAATATGTATCTTATATTGCGTTGCATCACTTCAATTGATTCACTGCACATTATGTACTAAAATATAGATTTTGTGTATATTTATTTTACAAATCTGTCTACTGCATCATATAATTTTTTGACATTAACATATATTGTAGGTACGTTATGTATTGAAGTCCTAATTTTGCATGTTATAATTTTCTATTGATGTACTACAATGCCTTTTATTACTATAGTATATATATTGTACAATATAATGTGTTCGACAACCAATCGAATACATACTTTTCAAAGGCATAACAATCAAATACATATATATTCGAATACATAACTTGCTGTTAAAACACATCCAGTCTCTCAAGTTAACCCCGGCAAACTTTAATTTGCTGTCTATCGAGTTCCGTTTGCTGCCTGTAGATAGAAATTTGAAAATTATTTTCCAGTTCTCATGTCTGCCTGTTGTGATGTCCTTTTCAGTTCATCCCATAGAAAATGAGCTGAAGGACACTTCCCAAATGAAGTCAATAGTACGGACATCACTGAGTATATGTTCATGTGTATATATTGCAACCGGTTTCTTTGGGTTTCTCCTTTTTGGGGATCGAACACAGGATGATATATCCTTGCAAAATTTGATGAAGATCTTGGGATCCCATATAGTTCGTTGGTTGATGATGTGGTCAGAATGAGCTATTGTCTCCACCTGATGCTAGTTTTCCCTATTGTTTTCTTCTCGCTCCGTCTCAACGTGGACGGGCTTCTTTTCCTTCGTGCAATTCCTATTGCATATGACAACATGAGATTCTACTCATTGACCCTTTGTGGTTATCCTTTTTCTGGGAGCTAAGCATCTGGGTTGCATTTCAGTTCACAGGTGCCACGGTCACTGTTTCTGTTGGATTCATATTCCCAGCTGCCGTCGCTCTTTGGTAAGGTTCTCCATTGATAGCTAATTATCCATGACTTTAAGTTGCAACTTGCAATAAATGGGTTTAAACTTCCTTGAATTAGTTAAAGAAATGACACTTTTTATGTGACTTAGATGCACCAGTATAGATGCACACTAGGGAAATTCTGTTCAAGATGAGCTAGAGATGGTTCTTGGTGGAAGAGGAAGGCATAGGCAAGGAAGCATATAAATATATTATGACTTCGTATGATGATTTAGTGGTTAGCACCATACAGATGGGAAAAAGATGCGGTAGATTCATGTTATTAACTCCATTTGGTAAGACTTTAAAGATATAAATGATTATGATGATGATGATTATCGTAGATAATGATAGCGGGGATGAAATTTATGCTAAGCTCGAGGCTTCTCGTTTGAGGAGGCTCGTTTGCATTTATGCTCTCCTCATTTTGCATTGCTAATTATGTTCATTTGCCATTTTATGATGAGTATGTATACGCCTTGCTCTTTTGTAGGGCCGGACATAATATTGCAATACTATTTTCTAATGATGAGTCCATCATCGAAATCTGATTTAAAAAAATCCTCCAGATTTATAGGCTTTTAAAGACATAACATTGCAATAACATTGCAACGAAGAAAGATAGGCTAATATCAATGGTGATGATATTTTTGGCCGTCTCCTCGAGCTCTGTGGCTATCCTAAGTGATATTTACGGCATATTTACCGCGAAAAACTCAGAAGGAAGTGGATTCCCTTTTGGCTAAGCATCATCGTAGTTGGAACACTACCAAATCTTATTCCAGCCTCTGCTCTCAATTTATACACTCTGCTGTTGAGCTGCTAATATGTGAATTCATCTATCCGCTGGCAAAGGCTTCATGGTGTCATGCATCAGACGAGAGTTCAGTGATTTATTAGCGTGATGCAGCTAAAGTTGTAGATTTTGTGTAATAAGCGTCGTAGTTCACTCAGGCACTTTCCTGTCGCCTCAGACGATAAAGGATTTCATCACCTGTGCTAGGCTTTCGACTCAGACCACAGCGGTCATGTGCATAGCAGAACCGGAGAGCTTTTGATAGAGAGGACTCTTCAACAATTCAACAGGTCCCTCTAACAAATAGTAGGGTGTTAACACGTTAGCACTATTTTTTCTTGAACCGAATGAAAAAAAAAAAAAGAAAAAAAAAAAAAGCTCGATTACAAATCCCCCAATTTTTTAGGGGTAGAAAACGTCTTTTTTTTTTTCTTCAAAGATAGCAGAATATTGACCTGTTTTTGTCTTAAGAGAGTGGAAAACTGGGGAACTGAGATCAAATGAAACTTGTATCATTCCATGTCGCATTCTCCAAGCTGAGATTAACCCATTCAATCAACACCTGTGACTCCGGTTGCCCCTCGCGAAGAACGATCTTGGAGTCCAGTACCTTGGAGAGAGCGACCACCAATTGTCCTTCCTCATTAGTGAGAGATGGAGTCGTCAAACGATATGTCACAGGGTTAATTTTCTCGAGAATCTTAAAGGGGCCATAGTATTTCGAAAACAGCTTCAGATTTTGGCGAAGAGCCACTGAAGTAACCAAGTCACCCACAACGAATTCCCGTTCATTCCTGCCCTTATCTGCGAAATATTTCTGTCTAGACTGAGTCCTCGTTAAGTTATTGTAATATCTTAGAGATTTTTTTGGATAAATATTCACGTACGTAAAATATTTTGGGATAACTTTCAGATGATTTGGATGACGTGAAAATCCTGTAAATGTCTTAATAATTTTTATTAAAAATTTAAACAATTGTCTATAAATACCGATCTCAATTCACATTAATTTCCATATCGAGACCAAGAAAAAGGGTAATTTCCTCTCTTTTTTTTTGTCTTCAAATAGATAATTTGTAGCCCTGGCAACTCACAACCATCACTGCCTTGTCGGATTCCGGCAGCCCAGACCCCGACAACCGTTTTTGTTCAACTTCGGCCACCCAAGACGACGGAATCCGCCAAGCCCGCACGGCCCGAACTTGCCGAGACGGAGCCGAAATCAGCCACCAAGACAAGGCGACGACAACCCCGATCTCGACGATCTCTCTGGAAGCCCAATTCCCTCGACCACGACCGGATCCAAGCACACCCGCACCGTCGTCACCACTTGCCGAAACAGAGGCGGCCCAGATCCGGCCGTCGTCGGTGTCGCTCGCCTTGCCTGAAACCACCCCAAGCACTTGCCGAAATAGAGGCGGCCCAGATCCGGTCGTCGCCGATGTCACTCGCCTTGTCTGAAACCATCCCCGAGCTCGCCAGAGTTTCGACGACCACCGGCGACTAGTCCTCGGCCACCGTCGGCGCTCCTACCTTCCTCCTTTCCCTGCTTGACCTGACTGGATCCCCTGGTTCTTCAAAGAAAGGGGAAAACAAGCCTTTTGACTTGATTAGTTTATTGTTATATGTGTATGTTGTGTATTTGTTACACACATATACATACACAATGTTTAAATTATAATGCAAGGATATTTATATTAGTTATGTTATTAATGTAGGCACGACGAATATCAAGGGAGTAGGATTAACCTTGGAATTACTTGAGGAATTAACACACATCGTTATCCTAAATTGTACACACGTGACTTGATTTGTGTGATCATTTGATCACATACTTGTATGATAAATAAAAGAATAAAATCCTGATTTGCTTGTCTTAAAGGGTAACGATACAACCTGTAGAATATTATAGAGTTTAATAACGATTCCTAAATATTGATTGCTCTTGATGTGTGATATCTTGTGTTGGTTGATATTATTTTTGTAACGAATTATTAATCCTGAAAACTATAGAGAATGTTACAAGAATATAGCGTTATAAGAATTTATGAACACCATGGTAGTCACCTGCTATACATGAATTAATATGATTAATTTTATATTATATACCTAAAATTTTGAATTACGAAGGTCACTTGCTATACATGGGTAATATGATTAATTTCATGTTACATGCGTGAGAATTCTGAAATCCTGAATACGAGAAAATACCTGAGAATCTTAAAATCCTGAATACGAGGATATGTTTGAGAATCTTGAAATCTTGAACACGAAGAAAAGCCTGTGAAATTAATGACTGGGAGAGTTACGGTTGTTTGACTAGATAGGGAGGGTGTAAACCCTTTCGCGTGTACACAACGGCATCAGTAGATGACCGTGTTTGGTTATTAATAACCGTCTTGGATCTTCTGCAGAAACCATCCCTGCTTGTTTAATTGTTACTAGTACGACCGTGCTAAATAACATATTAAATTTCTGTGGTAACTCTTCCCATGTCATTAACCTGTTCAAGCCATGCAAACAACGAGAATCAACATGACATGAAATACATGAAAAACCTTAAGAGTTTTAATAAAGGTTAAGGATAATGAAACAAGGTTAGCAACGTGACATGAAATACATGAAGAGCCTTAAAAGTTTTAATAAAGATTAAGGATAATGAAACAAGGATCAAGGTAGCCAACTTGATTTATTATTATGTGTATATATATATAAATTTATATTCCTGTTTGGCATATGGTTGCTCGATGTTGTTTGCATTGCATCATGTTTGCGCATTGGAAACACATGATATAATAAGCAGGCCGAACCCCTAAAATGGACGTGTATCCTGTGTTACTGGGCTTTCGAGCTCACGGTTACGTATTCGTTTCAAGTAATAAAGGATCGTGGAAGAGATCTTTACATAGCGATGATGATTAGATTCGGCTTTCTGTAACATTTCACTTATATTTCTTGACGTAAGATTTTCATGTAATTTAAGACGTGTAAGTTGGATATTTCTTGTTAGTGTCTTATGTTTCTGATACTTAAACCCCCTGTATTCTTGTCGTCTTGCTTCAAAGCGACCGTAACGACACGTGTCTGGTAGGTATTGGTCCGAAAATCTTGGGGCGTTACAGTTTTCCTACAAGTTCTTGGAGAAAAGAGCCCTATTCTGTACCCAATCTGATACAACAGTCATAGTATTCAGTGTTAACACAAGGGGAGGATAGCCATATAAAGCGTGAAAAGAAGACATGTCAATACTAGCATGAAAGTGGATATTAAACCACCATTCGGCCATGGTAAGGTGGAGATACCACTTCTTAGGGGAAGACGAACACATACAATGTAAATAGTCCTCAAGACAACGATTAGTATGTTCACTTTGGCCGTCGGATGACGGATGATATGCCAAAGTGAGACACAACTGAGTGTATAGAGCCTATTCAACTCTTCACAAAATACCGAAGCATAAAGCTTGTCGCAATGAGTGACTATGGATTTTGGTCAACCATAAAGCTTAAACTCATAATCAAAGAAAACTTGCGCCACAGAGAGAGTTGTATACGGGTGTTTAAGGGTAAAAAAAATGATTGAACATTGTCAGTCTATCCACATCCACCAATATGTAAGTCCTGCCATGAGAATTTGGGAACCCCTTTATAAAATCCATTGAAATATCACTCCAAGCCTGTCTGGGGATAGAGAGTGGTTGGAGAAGATCAGGGTAGGCTATATTTTTCACTTTGGACCTTTGACAAGTATCACATGCTTGAACAAAATCCGAAATAGAGTCCCGGATATGAGGCCAATAAAACAAGGCCTTGACCCTTGCTAAGGTCCCAGTGACATTAGAGTGTCCACCTTCTGGGGAGGCGTGCAAAGAAGAAAGGATCTTGGATCTGAGCGACCTAGAAGAGCCTACATACTGTTCCAACGTAGGAGTCCTTGTTCTAAGGAGAAAGGACCAGTAGGCTGAGAAGAGACAGACAACTCTTGAAGTTTTTCCTAAGCAAAAGAGTCTCCCACATAGCTAGACTCTATTTCATTCAACCAAAGGGGAACTGACATGGACAGTGCAAAACAAGAAGCCTCAAGGGGTGTGTCCAAGGAGACAGTAGCATTTTGTCACACGGGGTTAGATTCTCACAATCCGTGCGGCACTCAAACTACTCTCATCTTTGTTTGAGCTCAGCCTAACTCTCACGCCAAAGTGACTAAATAAGAACTCGAAAAGAGAGAATTGGAATAAGGAACAACCTTTGAGAGAAAAATACTCTTTGTATTGCTTTCGGGTTTTTATAGGATTACAACTTGTGGAGGATTGGATGGTTTGGCAAATGAGCCAAACATCCACTTATATACAAGGCCTAGGGATAATTTAGAACTCTACATCTCCTAGAGTGTTCTAGAATTCTCTACAAACATCCTTAGTTATGTACAAGGTTATAGAGTTCTCCGAAATTCTCAAGAGTCTTTCGCGAACTTGAAGAATTCTTTAGAACTTGGGCTTTTCTTGATGGGCCTCACTCTTGGGCCTCATCATTTTGTCACGGGCTTTTACTTTTGGCCCGTGACAATTTGCTCCCTCATGAATACAAGATAAAGCATCAGCCACTTTATCATCAACTCCCTTTTTACTCCCTTAGTCTCAAAATTATCACAACAATCTGACCTGATACACGTATCGATGTAAAGTTTGACACGCGTGCAACGATTATCAAACGTACTTTTTTATAAAATTATCGTGAAACATCGATGGTTGTGTACTTTACGTATTTCAACCTAATACAGATTATGAAACGATCAGACGTGATTTGATATGAAAACAAGACTTGTATTCATGTGTATAGAATAATAAAAATACATACATGTTATAATTATTATGGGACGGAACGAGTATACTCTATAGAGTAAGTAAGCCCTAATAGCTTGCTCAGACCTTTCATCTGAAGGCACGAGGTAATCTTTTGTTCAAGTATATCTTCAAGGGTTGGTGGTCTGTGTGTATGATGAAGGGTTTACACATGAGATAAGATTTCCACTCTTGGACAACGTATAAAAAAGGTATGAACTCTTTCTCATAAGTAGAAAGGCCCTTACTCTTGGGACTAAGAGCTTTACTGATATAAGCTAAGGGTCGACCCCCAAGTACTTAATCAGAAATAGAGCAAAAAAACATTTAGGCCTCTTGACATAAAGCTGATTCGACCTTAAAATTCCCAATACGCTACCTCAGTCACTCAACGATACCACCTAACCCACATGTCTATCACTACCTAACACCATCCATTCTGTACCCATATTCACAAGCCACACTATCCAATTTTCTACATGCTACTTCCTCGAAATCTTTCCACAGAGAAATCCAAAACGAACCACTCTTTTCCCCTTTCTCTTCCAAAGGTTGTTACGTTCATAGGATAGACAAAAGGGAAAGGGGAAGGAAAAGAGGTGTTAGCTTTGATCGATCAATGGTGTCACGAGGCAAGGTTGGTGGGAATTCCCTTCCCGTTTTCTATATTTATGTTTATTGCTGAGGAGGTACATATCAATGAATTGAAGCTAAACTATTTATAGGAAGAACTCACACATGTTTCGCCTAAACAAATACATAAAAACATGTGGAATTCCAATAGTGCAATTGGCCGGTGGACGGTGTTACTGTACATGAGTGTGTAATGTACACGCGTGTATACTGTACACGCGTGTTTGGAGTTGTCAAGATTATGGTCCAACATACTCCCCCTAATCTTGACATGCTTCCAATTCAAGAGGCTTTTCCCTCATCGGATTTCTTCTCCGATTTGCCATTGAGTTTCATCTTACCACTGACAGATCCCTTGCTTCCATTGAGGTTTCTAACCTCATCTCTATTACAAGAGATGTCATCTTTAGCAATGACCCATTTTCCTCTTTCGAAGTCACCATGCTTCTTGCATTTCAGATCCATATTATCTTATGAATCTAAGATAGTTCTTGATTCGATGTGACGGCTATCATTTCCTCTGCGCTATCTGCACGTCCTTGCTCGTGGACGATCTCGTCATTGTCGTTGTCGGAATTCACTGCTGCTGGTTCCGCCTGGAACTTCAATGCGCAAAGTCGAGGAAGATGGACTTGTTTCTCCTGTCGCAGGTGGCGAATGAGTTGCACCAGCGACTGACTCTGCTTTTTTTACACCTGTCACAGATGATGCAGACAGATTGGTTTTGCTACCTCCAAACTTATCTTGTAAAGACGATTTGATGTGAGTTTCACGAACATCAACAACTTGTCGTTGTCATACATCTTCATAACATCTCCTACCATATTCACCTCGCTCCCATTCTCTGTCATTTGTCCAAGACTGATGATATTAGTGCAAAGTTAAGGAATATAGTATACCTCTTGGAGGATATACTAATCTCCATTCTTGCACTGGAACACGATCGTTCCTTTTCCTTTGACTTAAACGACATTGCCATCGCCAAGCCTCACCTCCCCGGTGATCTCCTCATCCAGTTCTTGGAACATATCTCGTCGTCCCGTCATATGATTACTGGCACCGTTGTCTAGGTACGAGACATCCTTAGATGATGTCTTTTCCTCCTCGTCATGCTAAAACACCTTCATCACCCTTTCTTCTCTGAGTTGTATAGCGTCTTGCTGTTTAGCTCGTGTCTCCTCTTGAGACATTGAAAACAATAACACTGGCTCGTCCGGAGCAGCGTATGTGTACTGCCTTTCGTTGTTTCGGCGTTTGCTGTGACACTCCGAAGCATAGTGTCCCATCTTCCCACAGTTAAAACACTTAATATGACTTTTATCACGACTTCTACTGCAGGTGCTTCCCGCACCTCACTGGCACTCTGCATACTTGCCATCTCGATCGCTCCTTCCACGACCTCGTTCACGCCATTCGCCTTTCCCTCGGTCTGAGGTGCCGGATCCGTATTCCTGACCAGATGACGAAGCTTCCCTAGTGTTGTTCCTCTGGGGTGCCTTCCGTTCGATTTGAGTGAACATGAGCTGTGTCCCACCACTATCGGTGTTCTCGCAAAGTCGAGTTCTCTCCTCGAACGCCTTCAACCGCCCTATAGCCTCCTCGAACGGCATCATCTCAAGATCGTAAAATTGTTCGATTCCGACAACGACTGTGAAATACTTATCAGATACACAGTCTAGTAATTTCTTGACAAGTGCAGCATCGTTTAGATCTGCACCAAGGCTGGAAAACCTACTGGACATGCCACTGAGTTTTGCGGCGAACTCGTCAATAGACTCCGGTTCCTTTATTCGCAGCGCAACAAATTCATTTTTCAATGTCTGCAACCGAGCCTTCTTTACTCGATCGGCACCAAGGTACCTCGTCTTTAAACTTTTCCAAATTTCTTTCATTGTCTTTTTCTTTACAATCTGAAAAAAAACATCTTCGGGAATTGTTTGGAGGATATAGGCACGCGCCTTTTTATCCTTTCTAGGATTAACCTCTTCATGCTCCGCTAGTTCGACCGTCTCCCACACATCCTTGGCATTTAGGATTGCCTCCATTTTTATTACTCATATCGTATAGTTTGAGGAGTTAAGCATCGGATAATGATACGGCATTCCGTCGTTCTCCTTTGACACCTGTTGGGGAACAATAGACATTGTTTGGTTTTTTTAAGAAAACAAAATTTTTTTCTTTAAAAAAAAACAATCCGTACAAAAAACATTTCCTTTTTGTTTTCAAAAAAACTATTTCTCTTTTCCAAAATGTTTTGTTTTTAAAAGAATCTTTTTTTTTTTTCAAATCTTCCTTGCCTTTTGATTTTTTCCATAGACTGGGCCTACTTGTTGAAAAGGAAAACCAACACCATGCTTTCTTCTTTTTCCCTGCACGTTGTCTCCTCATTTTGCTTTTCCTTTCCCAGAAATGCAGCCACGCCTTCCTCTTCACACTCTCTTAGTCTTTTTTTTTCTCGAGAGGAACTACTTCAAAAACAAAAAACAGAAAAAAAAAACTCCTCCGCTCGGCAAAACCAAAACCCCGCAACAGCCATCTCAAACCACTTTCGCAGCGGTTCGATTGGTGCGATCCTAGAGACACGGAGCCCTCAGTACTCCGATCTATGTGATGTCATCGGCTACACGATGAATCTCTGATGGCGGCAGCTTTATGTATCCGGGCCGGATCTGATTGCTCGGTGTTGAGCCACTGGCTGCGGCTACCTCGGTCGATATCTCCTCACGACCAACCTTAGCTCTGATACCAAATGTTTATGCAAAGAAAGCTTGGCATCTAATGATGCCATTCTAACATATATATAGTCAATACAGAATACATACAGAATACAAGATACAGAATACCATATATCCTATTACCCCGCCTCAATTTGTGCGGGAGGATCAACGCCCAAATTGGAACGAAGAAACTCAAACCGATCCGAAGATAAAGCCTTAGTAAAAAAGTCGGCAAGCTGAAGATGAGTAGGAACATAGCGAACGATCAAATCTCCATGAGAGACGCGCTCTCGAACAAAATGATAATCAACAGCCACATGTTTACTACGTGCATGAAAGACCGGGTTCAGGACGAGATACGAAGCCGAAACATTATCACAGAATAACCGAACAGGCTTGACAAGAGGAAAACCGAGCTCGGCCAACAAGGAACAGATCCAAAGTGTATCGGCAACCGTATATGCAACCGCCCTGTATTCGGCTTCCGTTGAGGATTTAGAGACGGTAGGCTGCTTCTTGGCTTGCCAAGATATCAAATTAGACCCCAAGTAAATTGCGAAACCGGTAGTGGAACGTGCACTATCCGGACAGCCGGCCCAATCCGCGTCTGAATAAGCCACTAACAGAGAGCGATCCGAGGGTTGAAGGGAGATACCAAAGGACGAAGTACCCTGCAAATATCTGTAAATGCGCTGAACAGCAAGCAAATGAGGCATACGCGGTGTCTGCATAAATTGAGAGACCAAATGTACGGCATATGCTATATCAGGCCGAGTCATAGATAAATACTGTAACGCACCCACTAGACTACGAAACTCGGTTG